>CAJQUW010000316.1:0-41224 GCA_907163375.1 Prostheceraeus crozeri
TAACTCTGTCGTTTTTCACCAATGTCCCAAAATCTTAAATGGCGTCTCACATCTAAACGAAGACAGATAAGGACAAGCCGAATCTTTCACTGAGTTTGTCTCACTCTTAGCTTTCAAACGAGCTATCGCACGACAAAATCCGTCCACTGGAAGCCAAAATCGAAGCAAGCTGTCCAGAGGGGGGGACGTCAGCCGAAAATTTTTTCTCTCCGATTGACTTGAAACTCACCATAGCGATGCAGAATTTCACGCTGAATCCGAATCTGACCTCCGTTTTCTCATCCGATGCTTCGTTTTGACGCTACACACCAAACGTCCCAAATTCTAACTCTGTCGTTTTTCGAAAAATGTTGAAAATTTTTTCTCACCGATTGCCTTGAAACTCACCATACCGATGCAGAATTTCACGCTGAATACGAATCCGACCTCCGTTTTCTCATCCTACCACTCCTTCCACTCGAAACAACCCATTTTACAACCCAACATTCAGCAGATTGCACGAAAAACATCACACACTATAGCCTCAAGACTAATCCTGGCGGTCGCCCAAGTCCACCACGACCGACACTCTATCGTTCCAGGGGGGGGACGTCAGCGAACAGTTTGTGAACCCACCTGGTCGGTACACACATATCTGTAGAAGCCGTAAATCGGCAACACATGTGCTGAGACCGTAAATTGGCACAATGATAAACCGCAGCCAAAATTGTCGAAATTCGCCTACAGTATTGGTCTACCGCGGGGTAATGTTCTGACGGAAAATCATAAGCATTGAATCAATACTTTTGGAGAAAATTGAAAATTTTGAAAAATATTTTAGGACGCTGAAATGCGTAAATCGGCAACTTTAATTATTATATGAACTCACATTCACGCTGCCGATTTCCGTACTCTACAAGTAAAATTTCACCAGACAAAACATTGTTTCCTAGTGGGTACTAATGGTTGCCATCAGCCCTAGTACTGTAATACATTTAACACAATGTGATATGGCAAAATGGCAAATAGCCTATTAAGTAATGATTTAAAATATGAATCATTGCTTACATTTGATGTTGTGTGATAAACCAGTAAATTAATTAGAAACATCTTCTATGTCAATATCTGATACAGTAAGAATATTCAATTAAAGTACTTTAGAGGAAACGGTAATGAACAACAACATCGTGACTAGAGCAATGCGATCTGTCTGATATGAATGAGCAATGCGATATATCTGTTGAAAGGAGGCCATTGTATCGGTTGTCAAATCGGTTACTTGCTTCTTTAAAATATTGTAGAAGGTGTAAATCGACAACTCGTGCCGCCAGAGAAGATACAACAATCTTTCCCTGGCTTCTGAGTGATGCACGAGATTCAACAGCATCATAATGACTTAAAACAACCCGATCTGACTGATATTCGACTGAACATTACTCTCTGAATCGGCAACTGGTTACTTGCTGCATTAAGAGATTGTAGAAGGCGTAAATCGACAACTCGTGCCGCCAGAGAAGATACAACAATCTTTGCCTGGCTTCTGAGTGATGCACGAGATTCAACAGCATCATAATGACTTAAAACAACCCGATCTGACTGATATTCGGCTGAACATTACTCTCTGAATCGGCAACTGGTTACTTGCTGCATTAAGAGATTGTAGAAGGCGTAAATCGACAACTCGTGCCGCCAGAGAAGATACAACAATCTTTGCCTGGCTTCTGAGTGATGCACGAGATTCAACAGCATCATAATGACTTAAAACAACCCGATCTGACTGATATTCGGCTGAACATTACTCTCTGAATCGGCAACTGGGTACTTGCTGCATTATGAGATTGTAGAAGGCGTAAATCGACAACTCGTGCCGCCAGAGAAGATACAACAATCTTTGCCTGGCTTCTGAGTGATGCACGAGATTCAACAGCATCATAATGACTTAAAACAACCCGATCTGACTGATATTCGACTGAACATTACTCTCTGAATCGGCAACTGGTTACTTGCTGCATTAAGAGATTGTAGAAGGCGTAAATCGACAACTCGTGCCGCCAGAGAAGATACAACAATCTTACCTGGCTTCTGAGTGATGCACGAGATTCGACAGCATCATAACGACTTAAAACAACCCGATCTGACTGATATTCGACTGAACATTACTCTCTGAATCGGCAAACTGGGTACTTGCTGCATTATGAGATTGTAGAAGGCGGTAAATCGACAACTCGTGCCGCCAGAGAAGATACAACAATCTTTCCCTGGCTTCTGAGTGATGCACGAGATTCAACAGCATCATAATGACTTAAAACAACCCGATCTGACTGATATTCGACTGAACATTACTCTCTGAATCGGCAACTGGTTACTTGCTGCATTAAGAGATTGTAGAAGGCGTAAAATCGACAACTCGTGCCGCCAGAGAAGATACAACAATCTTTCCCTGGCTTCTGAGTGATGCACGAGATTCAACAGCATCATAATGACTTAAAACAACCGATCTGACTGATATTCGGCTGAACATTCCTCTCTGAATCGGCAAACTGGTTACTTGCTGCATTAAGAGATTGTAGAAGGTGTAAATCGACAACTCATGCCGCCGAGAGAAGATACAACAATCTTTCCCTGGCTTCTGAGTGATGCACGAGATTCAACAGCATCATAATGACTTAAAACAACCCGATCTGACTGATATTCGGCTGAACATTCCTCTCTGAATCGGCAAACTGGTTACTTGCTGCATTAAGAGATTGTAGAAGGTGTAAATCGACAACTCATGCCGCCAGAGAAGATACAACAATCTTTCCCTGGCTTCTGAGTGATGCACGAGATTCAACAGCATCATAATGACTTAAAACAACCCGATCTGACTGATATTCGACTGAACATTACTCTCTGATCGGCAAACTGGTTACTTGCTGCATTAAGAGATTGTAGAAGGCGTAAATCGACAACTCGTGCCGCCAGAGAAGATACAACAATCTTTGCCTGGCTTCTGAGTGATGCACGAGATTCAACAGCATCATAATGACTTAAAACAACCCGATCTGACTGATATTCGACTGAACATTACTCTCTGAATCGGCAAACTGGTTACTTGCTGCATTAAGAGATTGTAGAAGGCGTAAATCGACAACTCGTGCCGCTAGAGAAGCTGCAACAATCTTTCCCTGGCTTCTGAGTGATGCACGAGATTCAACAGCATCATAATGACTTAAAACAACCCGATCTGACTGATATTCACCTGAACATTACTCTCTGAATCGGCAACTGGGTACTTGCTGCATTATGAGATTGTAGAAGGCGTAAATCGACAACTCGTGCCGCCAGAGAAGATACAACAATCTTTGCCTGGCTTCTGAGTGATGCACGAGATTCAACAGCATCATAATGACTTAAAACAACCCGATCTGACTGATATTCGACTGAACATTACTCTCTGAATCGGCAAAGTGTTACTTGCATCATTAAGAGATTGTAGAAGGCGTAAATCGACAACCTCGTGCCGCCAGAGAAGATACAACAATCTTTCCCTGGCTTCTGAGTGATGCACGAGATTCGACAGCATCATAACGACTTAAAACAACCCGATCTGACTGATATTCGACTGAACATTACTCTCTGAATCGGCAAACTGGGTACTTGCTGCATTATGAGATTGTAGAAGGCGTAAATCGACAACTCGTGCCGCCAGAGAAGATACAACTATCTTTCCCTGGCTTCTGAGTGATGCACGAGATTCAACAGCATCATAATGACTTAAAACAACCCGATCTGACTGATATTCGACTGAACATTACTCTCTGAATCGGCAACTGGTTACTTGCTGCATTAAGAGATTGTAGAAGGCGTAAATCGACAACTCGTGCCGCCAGAGAAGATACAACAATCTTTGCCTGGCTTCTGAGTGATGCACGAGATTCAACAGCATCATAATGACTTAAAACAACCCGATCTGACTGATATTCGGCTGAACATTCCTCTCTGAATCGGCAAACTGGTTACTTGCTGCATTAAGAGATTGTAGAAGGTGTAAATCGACAACTCATGCCGCCAGAGAAGATACAACAATCTTTCCCTGGCTTCTGAGTGATGCACGAGATTCAACAGCATCATAATGACTTAAAACAACCCGATCTGACTGATATTCGGCTGAACATTCCTCTCTGAATCGGCAAACTGGTTACTTGCTGCATTAAGAGATTGTAGAAGGTGTAAATCGACAACTCATGCCGCCAGAGAAGATACAACAATCTTTCCCTGGCTTCTGAGTGATGCACGAGATTCAACAGCATCATAATGACTTAAAACAACCCGATCTGACTGATATTCGACTGAACATTACTCTCTGAATCGGCAAACTGGTTACTTGCTGCATTAAGAGATTGTAGAAGGCGTAAATCGACAACTCGTGCCGCCAGAGAAGATACAACAATCTTTGCCTGGCTTCTGAGTGATGCACGAGATTCAACAGCATCATAATGACTTAAAACAACCCGATCTGACTGATATTCGACTGAACATTACTCTCTGAATCGGCAAACTGGTTACTTGCTGCATTAAGAGATTGTAGAAGGCGTAAATCGACAACTCGTGCCGCTAGAGAAGCTGCAACAATCTTTCCCTGGCTTCTGAGTGATGCACGAGATTCAACAGCATCATAATGACTTAAAACAACCCGATCTGACTGATATTCACCTGAACATTACTCTCTGAATCGGCAACTGGGTACTTGCTGCATTATGAGATTGTAGAAGGCGTAAATCGACAACTCGTGCCGCCAGAGAAGATACAACAATCTTTGCCTGGTTCTGAGTGATGCACGAGATTCAACAGCATCATAATGACTTAAAAACAACCCGATCTGACTGATATTCGACTGAACATTACTCTCTGAATCGGCAACTGGTTACTTGCTGCATTAAGAGATTGTAGAAGGTGTAAATCGACAACTCATGCCGCCAGAGAAGATACAACAATCTTTCCCTGGCTTCTGAGTGATGCACGAGATTCGACAGCATCATAACGACTTAAAACAACCCGATCTGACTGATATTCGACTGAACATTACTCTCTGAATCGGCAAACTGGGTACTTGCTGCATTATGAGATTGTAGAAGGCGTAAATCGACAACTCGTGCCGCAGAGAAGATACAACAATCTTTCCCTGGCTTCTGAGTGATGCACGAGATTCAACAGCATCATAATGACTTAAAACAACCCGATCTGACTGATATTCGACTGAACATTACTCTCTGAATCGGCAACTGGTTACTTGCTGCATTAAGAGATTGTAGAAGGCGTAAATCGACAACTCGTGCCGCCAGAGAAGATACAACAATCTTTGCCTGGCTTCTGAGTGATGCACGAGATTCAACAGCATCATAATGACTTAAAACAACCGATCTGACTGATATTCGGCTGAACATTCCTCTCTGAATCGGCAAACTGGTTACTTGCTGCATTAAGAGATTGTAGAAGGTGTAAATCGACAACTCATGCCGCCAGAGAAGATACAACAATCTTTCCCTGGCTTCTGAGTGATGCACGAGATTCAACAGCATCATAATGACTTAAAACAACCCGATCTGACTGATATTCGGCTGAACATTCCTCTCTGAATCGGCAAACTGGTTACTTGCTGCATTAAGAGATTGTAGAAGGCGTAAATCGACAACTCGTGCTGCCAGAGAAGATACAACAATCTTTGCCTGGCTTCTGAGTGATGCACGAGATTCAACAGCATCATAATGACTTAAAACAACCCGATCTGACTGATATTCGACTGAACATTACTCTCTGAATCGGCAAACTGGTTACTTGCTGCATTAAGAGATTGTAGAAGGCGTAAATCGACAACTCATGCCGCCAGAGAAGATACAACAATCTTTCCCTGGCTTCTGAGTGATGCACGAGATTCAACAGCATCATAATGACTTAAAACACCCCGATCTGACTGATATTCGACTGAACATTACTCTCTGAATCGGCAAACTGGTTACTTGCTGCATTAAGAGATTGTAGAAGGCGTAAATCGACAACTCGTGCTGCCAGAGAAGATACAACAATCTTTGCCTGGCTTCTGAGTGATGCACGAGATTCAACAGCATCATAATGACTTAAAACAACCCGATCTGACTGATATTCGACTGAACATTACTCTCTGAATCGGCAAACTGGTTACTTGCTGCATTAAGAGATTGTAGAAGGCGTAAATCGACAACTCGTGCCGCTAGAGAAGCTGCAACAATCTTTCCCTGGCTTCTGAGTGATGCACGAGATTCAACAGCATCATAATGACTTAAAACAACCCGATCTGACTGATATTCGGCTGAACATTACTCTCTGAATCGGCAACTGGGTACTTGCTGCATTATGAGATTGTAGAAGGCGTAAATCGACAACTCGTGCCGCCAGAGAAGATACAACAATCTTTGCCTGGCTTCTGAGTGATGCACGAGATTCAACAGCATCATAATGACTTAAAACAACCCGATCTGACTGATATTCGACTGAACATTACTCTCTGAATCGGCAACTGGTTACTTGCTGCATTAAGAGATTGTAGAAGGCGTAAATCGACAACTCGTGCCGCCAGAGAAGATACAACAATCTTTCCTGGCTTCTGAGTGATGCACGAGATTCGACAGCATCATAACGACTTAAAACAACCGATCTGACTGATATTCGACTGAACATTACTCTCTGAATCGGCAAACTGGGTACTTGCTGCATTATGAGATTGTAGAAGGCGTAAATCGACAACTCGTGCCGCCAGAGAAGATACAACAATCTTTCCCTGGCTTCTGAGTGATGCACGAGATTCAACAGCATCATAATGACTTAAAACAACCCGATCTGACTGATATTCGACTGAACATTACTCTCTGAATCGGCAACTGGTTACTTGCTGCATTAAGAGATTGTAGAAGGCGTAAATCGACAACTCGTGCCGCCAGAGAAGATACAACAATCTTTTCCTGGCTTCTGAGTGATGCACGAGATTCAACAGCATCATAATGACTTAAAACAACCCGATCTGACTGATATTCGGCTGAACATTCCTCTCTGAATCGGCAAACTGGTTACTTGCTGCATTAAGAGATTGTAGAAGGTGTAAATCGACAACTCATGCCGCCAGAGAAGATACAACAATCTTTCCCTGGCTTCTGAGTGATGCACGAGATTCAACAGCATCATAATGACTTAAAACAACCCGATCTGACTGATATTCGACTGAACATTACTCTCTGAATCGGCAAACTGGTTACTTGCTGCATTATGAGATTGTAGAAGGCGTAAATCGACAACTCGTGCCGCCAGAGAAGATACAACAATCTTTGCCTGGCTTCTGAGTGATGCACGAGATTCAACAGCATCATAATGACTTAAAACAACCCGATCTGACTGATATTCGACTGAACATTACTCTCTGAATCGGCAAACTGGTTACTTGCTGCATTAAGAGATTGTAGAAGGCGTAAATCGACAACTCGTGCCGCCAGAGAAGATACAACAATCTTTCCCTGGCTTCTGAGTGATGCACGAGATTCGACAGCATCATAACGACTTAAAACAACCCGATCTGACTGATATTCGACTGAACATTACTCTCTGAATCGGCAAACTGGTTACTTGCTGCATTATGAGATTGTAGAAGGCGTAAATCGACAACTCGTGCCGCCAGAGAAGATACAACAATCTTTGCCTGGCTTCTGAGTGATGCACGAGATTCAACAGCATCATAATGACTTAAAACAACCCGATCTGACTGATATTCGACTGAACATTACTCTCTGAATCGGCAACTGGTTACTTGCTGCATTAAGAGATTGTAGAAGGCGTAAATCGACAACTCGTGCCGCCAGAGAAGATACAACAATCTTTCCCTGGCTTCTGAGTGATGCACGAGATTCGACAGCATCATAACGACTTAAAACAACCCGATCTGACTGATATTCGACTGAACATTACTCTCTGAATCGGCAAACTGGGTACTTGCTGCATTATGAGATTGTAGAAGGCGTAAATCGACAACTCGTGCCGCCAGAGAAGATACAACAATCTTTCCCTGGCTTCTGAGTGATGCACGAGATTCAACAGCATCATAATGACTTAAAACAACCCGATCTGACTGATATTCGACTGAACATTACTCTCTGAATCGGCAACTGGTTACTTGCTGCATTAAGAGATTGTAGAAGGCGTAAATCGACAACTCGTGCCGCCAGAGAAGATACAACAATCTTTCCCTGGCTTCTGAGTGATGCACGAGATTCAACAGCATCATAATGACTTAAAACAACCCGATCTGACTGATATTCGGCTGAACATTCCTCTCTGAATCGGCAAACTGGTTACTTGCTGCATTAAGAGATTGTAGAAGGTGTAAATCGACAACTCATGCCGCTAGAGAAGATACAACAATCTTTCCCTGGCTTCTGAGTGATGCACGAGATTCAACAGCATCATAATGACTTAAAACAACCCGATCTGACTGATATTCAGCTGAACATTCCTCTCTGAATCGGCAAACTGGTTACTTGCTGCATTAAGAGATTGTAGAAGGCGTAAATCGACAACTCGTGCTGCCAGAGAAGATACAACAATCTTTGCCTGGCTTCTGAGTGATGCACGAGATTCAACAGCATCATAATGACTTAAAACAACCCGATCTGACTGATATTCGACTGAACATTACTCTCTGAATCGGCAAACTGGTTACTTGCTGCATTAAGAGATTGTAGAAGGCGTAAATCGACAACTCGTGCCGCTAGAGAAGCTGCAACAAACTCTCCGCAGCATCTGAGCTAGCTGGAAGCAATAAGAAAAGACACAGTAACTTAAACAATGCGATCTGTGTAGATCAAAACTCACTGAATCGCCAAACAGGCTGTTATGAGCTCTCTATGACTTTTAAGCGAAATAAGAGAGAGATAGACGAAGATATCCTAGTGACTCAGAACAATGAATGTACGGTAGAAAAGGCATGCAGCTCATGCTATCGCCAAACGTGTTACTTGCTTTTTTAAGAAATTGTTAAGTTGTAATCGTCAACTCGTGCTGCTACAGGAAATCTTCAACGACCTTTCATAAGTTATTGAACGTGGTGAGAAAAACAAGAGCAGCATAGTAACTGAAAGAAATGTGCTGTCTGATGATCGTCTAAGATCGGTCACTCAATGAAGCAAACGGATCACTTGGCTCTACTAGAGCATAATTTGCAGTGTATTCATCTTATTCCTAGGCAAATTTGCGTGGCTGCAGGTTTCTACATCGTTTCAATTTTATCATTATTCTGACCATCTTATTACGATTTTCTACATGTATAGTCTTTATTCTGTAGTAGTATACATTCCACAGAATTAGATTCATCTGCGCGCGCTTCGGTTTCCTAGAAAGGAAGAGTTATATGTAACCTTAATATCGAAATTGCACATCACAGAATTTGACACCTTGTTCCTTCTCGAATGGATAATTCGTGTATTGCTTGCTATTGGAAATGGCAAACAATGAGCTGTCACCAGAGCCAGTGAGAGATGCGTGCGTGCTGTGATATGATTTCGCACACACCAAAACACACATCGTGTCGGGTTAACATTCGATTCATTGAATGCACTATACAGTGAGAAATGCCGAGGAATGGATGTGAAAACATCAAGTGAACTAATTTTCGTACGCCTGGTAGTTTCTTTAATAATGATCGGAGGGGCCAACATTATGGAGAAAACTTGTGCGCAATGATCTGAATTCTTCGAATCCTAAGGAAATTTGGCAATCGAAGCACTCAGCTGGAACTCACATTAATCCGCAAACGACGCACGACTTTTTTTCCTATTTCTGTAAGGTATTAGGAATTCCTTTTTGCCCACTTAATAGGTTCTTCGATGGGTAATAGGTTTCGTATTTATCACACTTCTAGCAAACCGAAGCAGACAAACAAAATATTTAATTCTGTGATACATTCATTTTAACTTGAATTCGCTAACGTGTAGCAGCTAAACTCACTGGTTTATATTGGTTCCCGGTGTTACGAATTTTAATTTCCCTAGGTTTTAGTTTCCGATCGGAAAATAAAACCATGGTTTTATCTTCCTAGTAGGAAAATGATACCAGGTTTTATTTTCCTATTAGAAAACTAGAAGCCGCAACACCAGCTTAAACCAGGGGGAAACTAAAACACACTTAAAAATGTTGAGTTTAATTTTCCTATCGGAATATTAAACCATGGTTTTAGTTTCCGGTAGGAAACTGAGACAGAGGGAGAGAGAGAACTATAACACCGGACTAAACAATACAACCGTCACAGCAGGTCACTCCATCCCAGAGTTACTATTTAAAGCCATCGCTGAAAGCATGCGACTCGATAGAGAACGAATATTGTGTTGGTGTCTCTCGTCTGTCAGCGATGACTCACGCTCACGCTGCAATCGGGAGCAAGCATGATTGACGCCAGGCAAATTATGCACCACAGACGTGATTGAAGAACCAATTAAACTGATTGTCTTCTCACAGGTTCAATTAACTGAAGGCGACCAGATTTATAAATCCAAAACCGGGTCACTTTACAAAGTAAGAAAATGGGTCCATAAGTGCATAGGAAAATTGTTGGGTAATCATCAAACTATGAGAATCATGGAATCTTTTTTTTTTACTTCGTTCTCTCGCCTCATGTAATGTAAATCGATTTAGGCAGCTGTGTTTGGTTTTACATTTCTCTGTTATTTCGTGTGTATATTCTGGTGTTAGCTTTTCATATCAACAATTATGCAGTCATTTACTGAATACCTTCCCATTTTCAGTAGTTTTTAGTGCATTTCTTCAATCGATGTTCAATCATTGATTGTTTACCTCGTTACGTTCAATACATAGAACTTGATTTTAGCGCTCATGGTATGGATATAGACTGAGATCTTTTTCTGTGGTTCAGGACTTATTGCCTCGACCTCGCTATGATCCATGACTGATTCTTATTCTTATGACTGACTTTCATTCCCCTCTGTCACACCGAGAGAAGACTTCGAACATTTTTTCCTTATGCATGCACCTTATATAATCAGTACATTTGAATGTTTTCCTATTGTTCTGACCACAGAAATACTTACGACTATATTTATACGTATTTCTACTTTTCTGACTTTGTAACTCGACCTTTTGTAATGCAGCTTATGATTTTCAGTCTACAAATATACGTACGCATTCTATTCTTAGCACGCGTGGTGTACTATGCTTTACGCATGCATGCTTCTTTTGCGCACGACGATTACTCAAACTGAATTGAAGATTACTCGTGCGTGATTGTCTGTGCGTAATGAGGGGTCTTTATCACGCCTCGCCAATCAATAGCTCCTCAACCTATCGAATGAAGAGGAGAGGGACTTAAGGTGTGATTAGGTTAGTGTTTATCGCAGTGACAGAATGCACGGGTGTTGACAACTTCTGCTATCGAACTCGTCCACCTCAAGAATGAGATTGTACATGAAGAGAGACAAACTGACCGAGGGTCAGATTAACGACTGTCTCCATGACCATTATACTGAACATCCTAGAAACAGGAGACCCCAACGATCGCGCTGTATCCAGATCTCTCATTTGCTGTCAAAAATGTAACGATCATTGTTTAATTCAAGAAATTACCTAACCAATTTCAAAAGGCATACATGGCAAACATGACTATTCTAAGGGTAGTAAAACTGAAATTATGTTTTCAATCATTAATTTCATGCAATTCATCGGATCACAATTAGGCCTTATCAAAAATACGGCATTTCACTGTAATTTCGTGCAAAGTAAAAAGAGCATATAGCTTTCGGTCAAGAGAATCCAAACATCAATGTTTCCACTTGATCATGCGATATGTGCTCGCAGCACTCCCTTCATCTCACCGGGGCACTACGAGTATGCATCTGAGTGATCTGTTTTTTGGCCCGGGATAATGAAAAACATTCAAGCAAAGTGGGGTGCATGCATGTTGGTGCTGCCAAACTGCACCGTCAAAACCTCAAATGCCACCCAGCACCCACCGCCCCTTCATGTCAGAGTATCCGCGTTTCAGCAATTGGTCATGGACTGCATTCGGCTGATAGTTAAACTTGCGGAGTATCTGCTGACTTTTACTCAAATTGGGTTGGCACCCACGCCGGGAGTTGAGGATCAGCAACCTTGACGTTTGTAATGATAAAGGAATTTACTGACAGCGGATTTCCAGAACCATAGTATGACCTATGTTTTGTGGTTATTGCATAACGGAATATATCAGGCGATTGAGAGCAACATTCTTACCGCAGCATGCTGAAACTTACGCTTCAACTAAGATGCTGCATATACCACTATGCGCACCGATAGAATTCATGTTGGACAGCATCTTTTGCCACATCGAAATTTCACTATGTTTGTAATAGGCTATTTAGGTCGGTCAGTTATTGCATCTTCCGAAATCTCTATAGCGCTGAGACAGGAGATTCGAACTCCTGATGCTTAAAGACTGACACGACACTAATGGCTTTCATTATGTTTTGAATGATAATTTACGTTGATTTATGCATGAAAGATTAAACTTGGTTGAGTAGATTATTTTTGCGAACTCGACCAAATATTCCTGCGCCTTACATCAACGAAACATAATTAGGTACCGGTAGATTAGTGGCTAATTATCAAGATACAATACTTAGCTTACATAGCGAAACAGACAGAGAATAAAAGGATACGGACACAGAATCGTAAAAGAATTCTAAAAACATGAATATTTTCAAAAATCGGCCGTCCTAAAGTTTTACGCTTTTTGATAATGGGGTTTAATTGAAGCAAACAAACGGAATCTTTTTGAAAATTACCTTGTATTAGTTACCTAAGTTACGTACGAATGTTTTCATCAACTCAATACTCCCCGTGAAGTCATCAGGCTGTCACATATATTTTATTTCTTTTGGATCAAATAATAGAGGATCGTATTTTTCTCGAAACATGATGCGCTGTTCCTCTATAAAAATTCTTTAGAGGTCTTCAATTGTTATAGGATTTCTTTGGATTATATTTTCCTTCAAAGTGCCAGATATATTCAATAACAGATATACCGATAGATCAAGTATAGTCAATTGGTTGTGGTTGAAAAAAGTGAGTAGGCCTATAGTTTTTCTCCAAAAATCTCCTTGAGTCTACATGCAATTCAGTGCACTAGATGTCCAGCTATTAGGAAATGCACATTCTTCGTATGAGATATGCGGCAGGACGACACTCAATACTCAGACAAATTCTCAAAAATCAACTCTTACATCACACAACTTCCTGGAACCCACTTCATTGATAGCGCTTCTAATCATTACGTATGACGGTATATTGTTCTAAGTGTGAATATTTCTTGCTTTCAACTTACTGTCAATGTAACATGAAAATGCCAGTTCATATTGAGGTTTAGCAATTATTTATCAAAGAAAACGATTTTTCTCAATCTGCTGCAGATAATTTCTGACGATACCGTTCAAACCGATTTCTACACTCAAGCCGTGACATCATATGAAGTAGGCCTCCAGCTTCAGAATCATACCAAGTCTGTTTAATCCGCATCTTCGACGTGTTCTTTAAACTATGTTCAAGGATGCGGTATTGCTGAGACTGGACTCTTGCAAGACAAGTATTTTATATTCTGGTAGTTTCATTGGATATATACATGTATGTATGATAGGTATGGTGAGTGAAGTATTTGCATTTTGGACGATAAACAGCATTGGTGATATCCCTGAATCTTCTGAAGATATATCGAATTGAGCTCTGACTTGTGTAAAGAAGTTTGGTGAATAACGTCCTCTTCGTCCCATTTTCTGATAATTGGGAAAATTAACTGCGTTTCTTGAACTGGCTGGATGTCAATCTCGTGATGCATCCACCAAATAAACGCGACAATTAATGTCAGTCGCTATTTTGTGTTGAAAGAATGTCGTTCTAACGGTATGATAGATCTTCTTCACGTTTTTCTGATATCCATTAATAGCTGATGGAAATAGATAGCACTACCATTTTCCGGAATAGATTACAGTTGTAAATATCCATTTTGGTGATGATGTTATCATGTATATTTATGCAAACCAGTTAATATTTTTGAGAACATCATTGAAGTACCCAGCAGATTAAAGAATCGTTTTTGTGTTGCTAGCACAAGGTTTTATTTACACACTAGATTGAAAATTATACATCGATAAGTTTTGCAAATGTCGTAGGCCCTGCGTAGGCCTATATTCAAGAAAAAATCTGCACACCTGATCTGAAAATGTACGTAGATCGCACCCTGTGCTTGCGGAGTACTTTTTTTAGGAAATTTCACTGGGCGACATTAATGCAAAATAGGTGGCGTCTTACGGAATCTACTAGATTTGTTCTCTTTTCGACTGAATGAAAACATATATATTCTGTATCTTGTCTGGTGTAGGTAAAATTAAAAATGTGGGCATAGCATACGGCCTACATCTTCAAATTAAACTATCTTTGGATTTGCTTGAATGCATAGTCGAAAGCCGTCATTCCTCTACAATATTTTCATATTCATTAAATTGTTCATAAGCAGAATAATTACTTTTACACGATTGTTAAAATGAGACTGATCTAGCCAGTCGATATGCATTTAACCACGAAATAAAAATCAAAGTTGTCATTCCAAGACGATGATAAAAATGATTATGAAAACGATGATGATATTATGATTAGCCGTTGTAGCTAATCATTCGCGAAAATGTCCTCGTAAGGTACTGAAATTAATAGACTTGCTAAATTTTTAAGGAAGTACGCAATTCCCAAACTGTAACAACTCAATCATTATAATGATAAATCACACAAACATGTACTAACCGAAACCAAAGAACAAGGTTTAACGTGTAACGCAGGCTGTCTATATTTAGGTTCTATTGCTCCATCATCATTATCGGAAAGCAAAAACAAGACATCACAAGACGTATGTGACACTCAGCATGAAAATACACATTTGTACAGGATTTGCATGTCGACAAAACGTCAAAAATTGAGTGCCATCTCAATGCATGATATTCGACTGATGTCATCGACTATCAATTTCTGAGCAATGAAATTTAAATTAGTAAACAATTAATTATTTTTTGCACTTTTTCAAATTAAAAATGGTAACCAAAGACTATGAATCATTCATAGTCTTTGTGGTGGACAGCCCAGTGAGCTTTTTAAACGTGTATAGATTTTTACCTTTTGCGCATCTCCTCTCAAAGCTGGAATAAGATGGTATCAATCAAGAAAATTTCATAAGAATAGTTAATGGGGTCTACTGTATCTAACCGAATTTCTGTCACTGTTCGCCTATGTGTCATTCCAACAAGATTCAAATTTTTTTAGAAATTGTGTGATAGGGTTAAATGTTTACTAAATCGCCTCAAACTGTCAAGATATGTAAACCTATGTCTTAATAGTAAAATCACTAATTCTGGCGTAAACCTCTCATTATTTCTTTTGTTATACAGACATTTACATGAGTAGTCCAAATGTTTTAAATAGAACGTAAAAGCCAGTCATGAGTAGTACTATTTGCAAACGGCACAGTCCAAAGAGGGTAAATTAGTTCATAAAATTCTTAGAATATAAATTAGTTCTTGCGAATTTACGTAAAACATAAAACACATTTAGTTTTGTGTCGAGGATGTGGAATTCCATCTCCATGTGTTTATACCTGTTCAATTTGCTTAACTAACTTTCTGAGTTTTGAGTATATCATACTCGAATCACAAATAGGAACCATGAAAAATAAGACGCGAAAGCTGCATATCAGTGAAACTTTGAAGGATTCCCGTCAGATCTTATCGATTGCTTGCTCTAGACTCAAGACTTTGGGAGCTGTATCTGCAAATTCAGTGGCGTAGATGGCTTGGTGGTCTCTCGACCTGAACTATTGCAAAATTCAAGTATGACTGCAGACAAACTACCTTCTCACATAAAAGTATAAGTAGAGTTGAGGTTGAGTATGAAAAAGTTGAGGTCAAAAAGTTATTATCAATTCTCTCTCCTGTGATGATCATTTGCTAACTTACACCGAAAAGATTTTTCCAAATCTGCGTATACGTGAAATAATCTTAGCTTCATTTACAAAATGAGTCCGACTTACCCCGACTTGCTCTATAGACTCAGTGTGGATCGTGAACGTTTGATCAAAATTGATGTTACTGGTATTATTTAAATCATTTCTCACTATTATCCAGATGACAGAAACAACTTTTCAGTTAGATGCGTTTCGTGTATACTTGAACACTTGGACAGAGTATACATGCCGAGTACAAAAAAACAGTTTTCCGTTTTTAATATGTAAGTCCATTCTACCTACGTCATTGGTTGCCACAGTTTTGAGGACCAAAATGTTAAGAAATAGTCATTATTATAAATTGTCCAATTTTTAACTACGGGTAGATATTTAGTAGACCCTATTTACTATTGCAGGGTTAATAATGTAGGTAGGCCCCTACTTTAAATAGCTGGTTGGCCCCTATTTTTTATTGGAAGGTTTTTTTCCAATGTACCCGACCACAAATTTAATGCCAGCTACGCGTCTGACATTGTATAATTAGCATTTTCGATTAGAGCCAAGTAGTTGTAATTGTAGGTCTTTTGTAAGTGAAGGTATACAACTTCCGGACGAAACATTTCGTGAGAATAACATTTTTAGTAGAATTTACTTATCCACACGAAAGATGCCGTGGGAATAACATTTTCAGGGGAATTAATTTACTTATTCGCATGAAAAATATCGTGGGATTAATCACTGCCTTTCAACTTACATAATTTTAACACTGCAATTTTCTGACATATATGTGAAAAGGACAACAAATTATATACAACATGCAGTATTAAATAATCAATTTAAAACGAGTTTACGCACAAAGATTTATGTGACTAAGTATAATCATATGTTCAGATGTTATGTATTATCTGACACAGTCCATAAATGCTACATTATTAGAATATATCAACAACACTTCTGATAATATTCTTTATATCCTGTAATGTGATGTATATATATATACAGTATATATATGTATATATATATATATGTTTCAACATGTATATATATGTTGAAATTTTATGCCTATTGCTATTGAAGCTGGGACATTCCCATAACGACGTCTACATGTTTCATAATTTTAATAAACTATGCAATTGTAAAATCAGCTGATACTTCAAATGCTGGCAAAATGAATTTATGGCATTTAATCATATATTACAATTTTAGCATAATACAATTTTGATAATTGATTTGCTGGAAACTCATTTTTTGTCGATTGATCACTGCACATAGTGATAATTATCATCATTTATTACACATTGAATGCAAAAATGATGGCTGTCATTTAAATGCATTGATCTAATTATGAATATCTTATAAATTATCTTATATCTTATCTTATAAAATATCTTATAAATATTTTAGTAAATTTATACGTAGAATTGCTTGGATCATATTAATGAATTAGCAAACCACAAATCTCCCATTTGCAAGTTATCTTTTCGTCGAATCAAATCAGCTGGAGTTTCCACCACGTGTTGAATGATTATATTCAAATAATTAGTCATCCTTTGTTTTAATACTCATTTCTGGTTTAGAATACTTAAACAATCAAAAACAGGTTTTCGCAACTTGTAAGTGCCAATTTCCGCATTCACAAGTTCATGAGCTAAAATGGCAACCGGGCGACGGGAAATGTTGAAATTCACAGAAGAGATAGCGAAACATTCGATCATTCGATTAAAACTTTTATTGTTGCTCAAACTGCCACAGGTAATGAAAAATATTTCATCTTCCATGCGTAAATCGGCAACTGTGCCGATTTACTGTGGGTTGCCAATTTACTGCTGGAGAACTTGTAAGAGTTGCCGATTTACGGTTCTGCAAGCCCACCACGACAGACTACAACCTCTGTCGTTCCAGAGGGGGGGGGACGTCAGCGATGGCGGCCATCTTGCGCTATCTGGTGTTCGCCGTTTTCTTACTACTGTAAATGGTAAACAAATAGTTCCGGTCCGTTTTGTCGTAACTGTTGTTACGACCATTCGGCCGAAATTGTCTTACGGTGAATGGTAGTTACGACCTTTCGGATGTGACTACAAAATTTACTTCCGTCAGAAACTATGACGCGCTTGTGTTCGTGTATGTTGCTCTCCTATTATTGTATGAAACGATGTGTGATCGGGATATCGAGCTTGGCAGTTCAATATCACCATCATTGTAGTGTGACGTCAGTAACTGGGAATCTTATATTCGGCAGCGAAGTCGGTAGGCAGTGATTTGATTGTGTACTTGACATCCCGCGCGGTTGACCTGAAACAAGGATGTCTACTGCTGAAAAGATCATTCGTCTTGATTGGAGTTCGCAAGTTGGAGATCGAAACTAAGCATGTATAGCTATGTAGACTTAATAGACTTACAATTAAGTGGGCACTGCTTTGCTTGTGCTTTTGCTTTGGAAGTGGCAGACACATGCGACAGCAACTTAAGCGATGTTTTTAAGAAATGAATCAGTATGCATGTATAGGTTTTCCGACAGAAACGCAGAAATATGCAGATCAAATGTAGAATATGCAAACCAAATATCACCTTTAACAATGTTACTCCATTGTTAAAGGTGATATTCGGTTTGCATATTCTACATTTGATCTGCATATTTCTACATTTCTGTCGGAAAACCTATATAACGTTCATAGAATCTATAAGCAACGTATAAACTAGTGTAAGTGCAGACATCAACCATGTATGATGGATAAAGCCGCCATGGCATTGAACTTTGTGCGATAGCCAGGTTTATAGCTGCGTAGGCCTATACAATTCAATTACACTCATAGTGGGAGTCACTTGAAGACGATGCGGCATATTACAACTCAATATTCTTATTACATGTATAATAGTCTGCTGTATAGAGCTTCACATTCCGAAAGTACATTAGGCCTATCACTTCCAGCGGTTTTGCAGTAATTATGATAGTTGATGTTTAGGAGTTTTAAAGAATTCTATTATTGTCAACAAGGCTTTTTAACAGCGATTTCTCATGTTGTGATGAGTTCTTGCAGCTTACTGTAAGCTGCAGACGATACGCCGGTATAGGCCAATAATATGTAAATGATAACGTATAATATTATTACATTAACGAAGTTCTGCTAGAAGCAGCTGCTGAATAACCACATACGTACTGAAAAAGCGATGTCTTATGATGTGAGACAAAATGGAAACATGATTATCAGCAGAATTTAGATCTTAGAATAGTACTAGTGAATTAATAAACGGGAAACTAAAATAAATTATCTAGGCTGATATTTTTTTCGCAATTGAATATCTAACTATGTCCCTGATTCGTTGCAGGCATGTCGGAGTCAGTGCCAAAAAATGCGGTATGGCAGAGATTTAGCGAAACGGGTGACATTGATTTACTGGTTAGATGGAGCGATAACTCCGTGAATTGGGTTCCTGAGGCACAGCTCAAACGCAGGCCAAATGGTCTCTTTGGCAAAGATCTCAAGGCAGGAAAGGAAGCGTTTATGCTTTGTGTTGTGTGCTAGGCACTTTGTCTTCTTGCTTTATTATGCATTTATTATGCATTTTATTGTTTTGTGAGAACAATCTCCATTCCATTGTTAAAGCAATAACTTTTCCGCGGCATGCATTTCAAGTTCCAATGTCATACAAAAGTCCAGCTTATCAGCTATCTACGGTACATGACTGACAACAGACATGTCATGTCATCAGACAATGGATGACTAAACAATTGGTAGCTGACCGTGAGCGAATCTTCACAGACGTATTTAACCCGGCATGAACAACGCCGCGCACGCAGTCTGGTCTCTCCAAGCGAAGTTGTCGGCGAGAGCCGGTGATGGTGTTTCAGCCGATCTTCTATGTGCGAACTATCATCGAACTGCTGCGGACGTGATCACCACGGCTTGTGGTCCTGGAAGAATCTGAGACTCTGTTGGTGCTGTGACTGTCTTATAACTGTGAACGTACCATCTGTCCTTGTAAGGACTGTTTGCACCAATTATTTATTTTCACAATATAATTTATCCACATTTTTCATTTACATTTTTCAATCATATGTTTTGGGAATATTAAGAAAATAATAACCCGTAACATATTTGGCGACCACGCCAGGACCCAGCTTTGTTTTCACTGACGCACAGTTCGCCTGAGAGCCGTCGGTTCTTCGAACTACCACTTCTTCCCAGTTAAGGTTCTGAACTTTTTCTTTTTTCGCTTCCTCGGTCCACTCTTTTTAAGTTAAGTCTTAAGGCTTAATAACTGTAGGCCTAAGCATAAGGCTAAAACTAACCGTGGGCAAGTTTTGAGCTATATATTTCTCGATTTTTTTCGCGTTTTTTGATCTTCCTAAATAAAATAAAATTTTCTCGGGTTATTTAATAAGGATTGTTAGGAATTAGCTAAGAACGTAAGAAATGGACTTCGATGCTAAAGAGTTCCTTAAACAATTCAATGAAGCCCCAAATGTACAACAGCTGAAGGAATTGAAGAAAGCGGAACTATTCGATGTTGGAATCCAGTTGCAATTGCCAGTTAAGATGACTATGCGAAAGGAGCAAATACTCCAGAGAATCAAAGGGCATTTCATCGAAGAAGGCAAGATAGCAAAGGATGTCCAAGGAGAGTTGCCGGAAGATTCCAATGTGTTGTTAGAATTGAAAAAAATATAATTGGAAGAAAAGCGATTAGAACGAGAATTGGAAGAAAAGCGATTAGAACGAGAACGAGAAGAAAAGCGATTAGAACGAGAAGAACGAAGAGAACAAAGGGAGGCCGAAAGAGAACAAAGGGATGCCGAAAGAGAACTCAGAGAAAAAGAGATGAATATGCAAAGAGAAATTGAACTAGAGAGAATAAGAACAAAAGCAGAAACTGAAAAAAGAAAATCAGGAGCATCATTAAAAGAAAAATGCATCTATAGTTCCAAAGTTTTCCGAAAGAGACGTAGAACAATTTTTTCCTGTGTTTTGAGAGGGTTACTGAAACGGCAAACTGGCCAAAAGAAAAATGGACCTTCCTGATGCAGACAGTTTTAACTGGTAAAGCGCAAAAGGCGTATGCAGCCTTACCTAATGGCGATGCCAAAGATTATGAAAAGGTAAAACAAGTAATCCTTGAAGCATATGAGTTGGTGCCAGAAGCCTACCGACAGAAATTCCGTTCATGGAAAAGAATGAAAGAGCAAAATCATTTACAATTTGCCAAAGATAAAGAAGTCTTATTTGATAAGTGGACGAAAGCCGAAAACGCCGATACGTTTGAGAAACTACGAAATGTCATCCTCATCGAAGAATTTAAGAACTGTTTGAGTCCACAAATCAAAGTATATTTAGATGAGAGAATGCCACAAAACATAACCGAAGCAGCAAGAATCGCCGATCAATACGAATTGACGCATAAAAAGCCACGGTCGTATTACCATTATGAAAAGCCAAGAAACTATTACACAAGAAGTGCAGAAAAATATCATTAAGACAAAAGACAGGAAAAATATTATGAAGACAACAGACAATATGACAATAAAAACAAACAGCCAGAAGATATGAGAAAACGAGAAACGCCAAGATGGAAAATAGAATGTGAACACTGTAAGAGAAAGGGACATGCAAAAACAGAATGTTGGCAATTGCATGGACGACCAGAAAAGTACGATAGAAAGCCCGCAACGCTTGTTCGTGAAACGAACTGCCATCTTGAGACTGAGCAGGAAAAATCCTTTCCTACTAGTTTTTATGGTGTTCATGTCAATGAGCATGATAGGTATACTTCAGTCGACGAAAGTGAACAACTAATTGAAGAAGGGAAGCAAGCTTTCACGAAAGACGGTCTAGCTGGTAATGATGAAGATGATTTATATCCAGTTACAGTATGGCGAGATACCGGAGCATTTCAATCATTAATAGTGAAAGACATAGTTCCAGTGTCACATGCTACATACACGGGATTATGTGTTCCACTCCGCGGCGTCGGAGGATGTATCTCAGCTCCACTGCATAAGTTGTACGTAACGAGATAGTGGAAGGTACCTTCATAATTGGTTTAGTCGATCGAGAAGAAATTCCTATTGAAGGGATCGATTTGATTTTTGGGAACGACTTAGCCGGATGCAAAGTTCAGGTACCACGTATGATAACAGACATAAAAGAAATTGAAGCAAACGAAGGAGAAATAAAAGATCATGAAGCGAAAGAGAATGAACTGAAAGAGATTGAACTAGCGAAAGAAAGTGAACAAACAACAGTATGTGCCGTCATAAGATCCATGAGTATGAAAGAGAAATCAGAAAAAGAGAATGGAATTGATGAAAATATTGAAGAGAAAGAAATAACATTCGAAGCGAATATAGATCGGTGTCAACTAATAAAAGAACAAGAAAGCGATGAAGAATTACAAAACATCTCCGCAGAACTGAACGAGAGTGATAAGAATGAGCGCATTCACTTTTACAAGCAAAATGGTATCCTATTTCGTTGCTGGAAACCAAGAGAAGCCACTCCTGAAGAAACATGGCAAGAAGTACATCAAATTGTAATACCTAAGTCATATCGACAAAAAGTCTTAAGCGTTGCACACGAAAACGTATTAAGTGGTCATCTTGGTGTACGCAAAACTCATTATCGAATATTGAAGCATTTTTACTGGCCGAAAATATACAAAGATGTAGCTAACTTCTGTCGAACTTGTCATACATGTCAGACAATTGGTAAACATCAGTTAGATCCTCCGAAAGCACCGTTAATTCCAATCCCTGCGTGCGAAGAACCATTCAGAAATATCATTATTGATTGTGTTGGACCTTAACCACCAACCAAAATGGGACATGAATATCTATTTACAATTGTGTTCGTCAACCAGATTTCCAGAAGATTTAGTCCATTTGAATTAATTTACGGTCATAAAGTTAGAGGACTGTTGTGTGTGTATGTGTTATTAATTATTTAATCTAAGTGTGTGATTTTATTAATGTCCTAAAGAATGTGCTAACTGTTTTTTATTAAGAGCCGGAGTGTTAGTTATTATGTGAATGAAGGCTAGTGTGTTCGCTCGCTTTGGAGAGGTAAGCTGCTTCCTAAGACCCACGAGATGTCAACCGACGGAGTCCAATTATAGAGGTGTGCTTCGGAAAGCCTGGGCCACATATACAGACAGTAAGTCAGTCAACACCGCGAAAATCAGAGAGAACAAGTCAAGTAACCAAAACGAGAGACGTTTATTGCTATCATGCAGTCGCTTATATAGGACTGCATGATCAAAACAAAAAGTTACATAATACGAGCACGCCAGGATTACGTAAGTCACCAAGAAAAGAAGTAAACAACTTTTCGCAACAAAACAGATTCGCTTCATCAGCATAGATATCTGATTAATGGTTGTTCATCAACAATAACAAAAAGTGCACCCAACTACGAGGTGGATTGAACTTTGAAAACGTACTAAAGTTCACGGGAACAACTTATGGAAAAAGTTATCGGTATCGTACTAGCGTTGTACGACAAGGACCCCTGAAGTTGATGAAAGAAAATATGCTCAGCGAAGAGAAGAAAAACACGAATTTGTTAGACTACGTGTCTGAGATCAAAGAAAGACTCACTGAGATACAAAAGTCTGCAAAGGCTAATCTAATAAATTCGCAAAGTAAAATGAAGAAGCAATTTGACAGAAACACAACAGAAAGAACATTTCAGCAAGGTGAAAAAGTACTCATATTATTGCCAATCTCGGGAGATCCGATGAAGGCAAGGTATCAAGGTCCTTATATGATAGCCTACAAAAGAAAATAAGTGAAGTCAATTATGTCATAGAAACTCCAGATAGAAGAAAGAAACAAAGAATGTGTCACATAAATATGCTCAAGAAATATCACGACCGAGACGAAGAGTCAACAACTGAGTCAAACCCTTCTGGTGCTGTGCCGGAGAGTCTGGTGTCAGCATCGCAGACGAATTTGCCTGCACTGGGTGACATAAAAGAAAATTTTACAGGCACTTCGATCACTATGATTGCGTCAGGGGAGTCTGCAGATGCAACATCGCTGACGAACTTGGCATCGTCGGGTGATGCAGAAGAGGAAGTTAATCTCATCATGCCAAGAATGAATAATTCAAAGATATTAGAAAATCTTGATAGCCATTTCCAGCATGTCGATTCTGAACAGAAAGAAAAGATAAAAGAAATAATTAAAGAGCACAAAGGAATATTTGCCGATCATCCGCAAATAACTACATGGGCAGAACATGATGTCGAATTATCTGAAGAAAGGCCAATAAAACAGAGTCCGTATAGAATGAATCCAGAGAAGAGAGAAATTATGAAAAAGGAATTAAAATATCTGAAAGATCATAACATAATAGAAAATAGCAACAGCAATTGGAGTTCACCATGCATTTTGGTACCAAAACCAGATAAAACTCATCGTTTTTGCACCGATTATAGAAAAGTAAATGAATTGACAATCGCAGACAATTATCCCTTGCCGAATATCGAGACTTGCATTGAACAAGTAGGAGGTTCGAAAATAATCAGCAAGTTTGACTTATTGAAAGGATATTATCAAGTTCCTTTAACAGAAAGAGCAAAGCGAATTTCAGCCTTCGTCACCGAAGAGGGTTTATTTCAATACAAAGTTATGCCCTTCGGAATGAAAAATGCCGCATCAACATTTCAAAGACTAGCTAATAAAGTCATCGAAAATTTAGACAACTGCGCCGTATATATTGACGACATAATCGTTTATAGTAATGACTGGCCAGATCACTTGGAAAAATACGAAAATTATTCCAAAGAATCGGCGAGGCCGATTTAACAATCAACCTCAGCAAAAGCGAGATTGGGAAACAGTCGCTAAACTATTTAGGTTTTGAAATCGGACATGGGAAAATAAAACCTATTATGGCAAAAGTTCAAGCCGTTGTAAACTTTCCTGTACCTAACTCAAGAAAGGAACTAAGAAGATTCCTTGGTATGGTTGGGTATTATAGAAAATTTTGCAAAAATTACGCAGATGCTGTACACCCTTTGACAAGCCTCACGAGCCCAAAAATAAAATATTCTTGGAGTAATGAATGCCAAGTAGCTTTCGAACAAGTCAAAACAGTGTTGGCATCACCACCGATTTTATCAGTACCTACATTTGAAAAGCCATTCAAATTATATGTCGATGCTAGCGGCCTTGGTCTTGGTGCATTGTTGGCTCAAGATGATGAGGAAGGGAACGAGCATCCATTATCATATTATTCGAAGAAATTCAATCATTACGAAAGAAAATACAGTACGATTGAAAAAGAAGGCCTAGCTTTGGTTCAAAGTTTGAGACACTTTGCGTATTTCCTCAAAGGCCAGCGAGCTACTTTTGTTTACACAGATCACAATCCGTTAGTTTTCATTAACAGAATGAAAAATGACAATCAGAGACTTTTGAGATGGAGTCTGTTGTTACAGGAATATGATATTATCATTCAACATGTACCCGGGAGAGATAACATCATAGCAGATCGTTTGTCGAGAAGTTAAATAAAAATGTGATTTTTATTTTTTTTTGGTGGGGCGTGTTGTGTGCTAGGCACTTTGTCTTCTTGCTTTATTATGCATTTATTATGCATTTTATTGTTTTGTGAGAACAATCTCCATTCCATTGCTAAAGCAATAACTTTTCCGCGGCATGCATTTCAAGTTCCAATGTCATACAAAAGTCCAGCTTGTCAGCTATCTACGGTATATGACTGACAACAGACATGTCATATCATCAGACAATGGATGACTAAACAATTGGTAGCTGACCGTGAGCGAATCTTCACAGACGTATTTAACGCGGCATGAACAACGCCCGCGCACGCAGTCTGGTCTCTCCAAGCGAAGTTGTCGGCGAGAGCCGTTGATGGTGTTTCAGCCTATCTTCTATGTGCGAACTATCATCGAACTGCTGCGGACGTGATCACCACGGCTTGTGGTCCTGGAAGAATCTGGAGACTCTGTTGGTGCTGTGACTGTCTTATGACTGTGAACGTACCATCTGTCCTTGTAAGGACTGTTTGCACCAATTATTTATTTTCACAATATAATTTATCCACATTTTTCATTTACATTTTTCAATCATATGTTTTGGGAATATTAAGAAAATAATAACCCGTAACACTTTGGAATGGCAGATATGTCGAAGGGAGGATTCTTTCTATATCTGATGTTGAGAGGAGTCTAACGACGAGTCCAGTGACGAGGACAATATCCCTCTTAGTCAGCTTAAACAAAAATACATTGAAAAATATGATGAAAACATAAGCCACACAGATAGGCCAAGCTGTAGCATGAGTGATGCTCGTGATGTAGAGAGAATGTGTTCAGCAGCTGATGCTGAGATAGTGATTCTTCCAGAGTGAAGTCAGTCTACTGATGGTGCAAGCAATGCCCGTAACAATCTTAGTCAGACTAAGCTAAAAACTGTGCAAAATGTTGAGGAAAGCATGACCGAATCAGTCAGGCCTAGCATTAGTCCTTATCATCGTGTAGAGAGGAAAACGAAAATTATTGCTAACAGGCAGTTGCAGAAACTATCAGAGTCTTTGGATGAGTATGAGTATGCATCTGTCAGCGATAAGTCACCTTCTCCTGGCTCAAATGATACTATTGTACAAAGTCACGATGAGAAGTTGTCAACTGAAAACTCAGAAAAAGAAAATATTGATGAAAATGAGGACCTTTGTGCCAAGCGATTATCAGAGGCTCATCTTAGTTTTCCGTGCTCAGAAAGAAAAGAACTTCACATAATAATGAATATCGGCCAAGTCTATCTGACCAGGATGAGGAACAATTATGTGACATTGCCATAGGAAGACACAGTCGGCGAAAAAGAGAGCCGTGCAATTGGATAAAAAATGAACAGAAAAGACGTCGCTTAAGAGGTATGCCTTACATTTCCAGAGACACCGAGCAACCAAGATCTGGAAAGGCTTGTCAATTTCAGGACTGAAAGTGCTAATGGGGTTGCAAGAAAATATCAGTAGAAGATCGAGAGGAAATTTTTAAGAAATATTACTCAATGGAAGATATCCATGCACAAAGGCAAAACATGTTAGGGTTGCTAGAATCGATGAAGCAGAATAAGTCATGCTCAGACATCAGCAGAAAAGTCAAACTTTGAGATATTTTCTCATCAAAAACAGCGAGAAAATTCAAGTCTGTAAGAAAACATTTTTGAGCACATTGAGTCTATCAGAAAAGGTTGTACATTACAATTTGAACAGGAAAATGTCAGATACTGGAATGCTTGAAGTCAGCAAAAGAGGTACTCTTACTACTAGCAGGCTCGATCCAAGACAAGTAGAATCCGCCGTTGAACACATTAATTTGTTTCCGAAGAAGAAGCCACATTATGTGAGAAGTCGGTCGACCAGAGCATATCTCTCTGAAGATTTGAATCCAACTAGAATGTACAATTGTATATAACTTGGTGCGGAGAAAATGAAAAGCAAATGTGTAAAAAGCACATGTACATTCAAAAGCTGAAAGAAATGAACATTTCATTTCATAGGCCGAGAAAGGACCTTTGCGAAAGATGTAAACAATACCACGACGCTGATAATGAAGAGAAGAGTAACTTGCAAGCGGAGTATGATGCACACATGATAAACAAAAACGAAACTCGAGACTACAAGGCAAAAGCTATCAATGAAAGTAGAAGTGATAAGTCTAATATTGTTGTCTTGATTTCGATTTGCAAGCAGTGTTGCACTGCCCAAAAACGGAAGGGAAGCCCTTGTTTATAAAAGAAAACTATCATCATACAACTTAACGATTTTTGATTGCACATCAGACAGGGGCTTTGCAATTTCTGGCCTGAATATGAAGCGGACGGGTTCCATTAATATTGCAACATGCCTTTATAAACACATTATAACAAATTACTTAACAAATGATTCGAAACAAAAGATTGAGCACGTTATTCTCTTCAGTGACAGTTGCGGCGGATAGAACCGAAATGCTTAGGTCGCAACTATGTTGTGCTACTTAACTCAGAATCACGATTTACAATATGCTGACATAGTAATTTTTGAGCCACGTCATTCTGATTTAGACTCTGACAATATGCATTCAGTATTGACAAATTTGTGAAAGTATACGTCTATTTGTGAGCCATACCAGTGGCTTCCTATTTTCACTACAAGGGCACCCACTAACTCTAAAAGAAAAGTTTACAAGGTCAATGAATTTTTACATAGTGATTTCATCGATTGGAAAAGAGTGAAAGAGTTGAGTCGGTATACAAATTTTTCAAATGGAAGCTTGTAGTCAATGACGAGCCAGCTATAGTGACATGGAATAAAATTAGAATCATGCGAGGGGTGAAAGATCCCCGTGTGGATAAAAGTTGACCTAACAAAGGGCGGCATTGGAACGAGGCAAGAACGCAGCAATAGGCCTATGTCATCATACGATGGGGAGCTTTCCTATAGCATACAAGGCGCAGCTTTCTATTTCTCTGGAGAAAAGGAAAGATCTTGTTAGCCTGTGTGAAAATGGCGTGATTCCTCCAAGATATAAAACGTTTTACCAATCGCTGAAGGTATCAGCCGACTTAATTGATCGACTGGATATTCCTGACCGCGAGGAAGTGTGACCGGTACCATAAAACTGCAAAACCGCAAAAGTAGATAATAAAGGTGCTAACAAGTGTGATTTGTTTAATTAGATCGAAATACATGCCTTTGCCATTTGGGTAATTTACGCTATCACTTGTCTTCTTTCTTGAATATGTATTCGTAATTTGAGCATTGTACGATGTGTATCAAATGAATTAAAGGAGGCAATGCACATAATGACAGCATGCGTTCGTGGGCCTATACATGTACATGTTAATTTACATTTACATGCATAATATCAAAAACGACAGGCCTAGGCATGGATGCATTTGCTCATAGCAATGCTCGCATATACCTTCAGTACATCTATGGAGAACTAGTCAATTTTAATGTAGCCTACTAAACAACAAATTATAAATTCACATGTACATGTTTCATATGCATCATATTCATGATGCACATTTCATATTGTAAGGTGTTATAGAAGGTGAAGCTGTAAAATGTACAAGAAAAAGTAGTTGCAGATTACTTCTATTAAGTAGAAAGGTCGTAACTTTGCACAACGTCAAATAATTGCGAATCCGTTATGTCGTAAGTGCACTTACGACCAATCGGATTTACAGAAATAAAAGACGGAAGGTCGTAACTGTCATAAATCAATAATTATCGATTTTTAATTAGTATCTTAACTACCATAAGAAACTTTGTCCTAGATATGGCAAATAGGTAATCTAACCCCGTCAATAGTATAAGTCAGACAAACAATATTCAGATCAAAAAACTTCGAAAACTTTGACTTCAATTTACTCGAAACGCGAAAAATGCAGTTACGACCTTTTGGTTCTAAAGGGACGATGTATTCGTAAAGACCAACAAGAATCGTACAAAGCTGAATTCGAGATGCTGAAGTCTGATTTATGTACATTGTCCACGTAAAAAGATTCGAACTTACGTAAATTGAGAATTAATATGAATATTCCTGTCTCCTGTGGAAGATCGAGCTCGTGTCCACTGATAATACTACATCAAAAGTCATATCCGGCTCGTCTTGTCGTTCAGTTCTATCATGAATCTATATGTCATGGAGAATCAACGCGACTCTTGCTGAAGTCCAACAAAAGTTCTGGGTGGTTCATGGTCGTCGAGTATGTAATCAGTGACTCTTCGCAGGTTCCTTGCACGCAAGAGACCGCCTGAATACATTTGTTCTGACAATGCGCTAAGTTTCAGATTGGCAGCCAAACAGTTACGATTTATAACAGTGGGAATTTATGTCCGCCTAAGCTTCATGGTTTGGTGGGCTGTATGAACGTTTGGTGGGATCGGTCAAGCGTGCACTTAGCGTACTTTAGGAAACTCTGTTCAGCTTTCCGCGAATTGAAAACTATCTTGATTGATGTCGAGTCAGCAATTAACAGCGACCTATCTATTTCATGTGTTTCTTCTGATATCAAAGATCCAATTCCTCTTACTCCAAAAGATTTTCTACTTTGCGAAGCACCTGGTTCAGGTCAAATCATCAAGCAGATGAATCGTTGGCGCGTACTGACGTTCAACAATTGTACGGAAGAGAAAAGATAGTGATGAGCTTGTGGAAAAGATGGAAGCAGTATCTTAATTCTTTGCACTCCTGGAAAAGTGACAGGAAAGTTCATTGTAAAGTTCCGAGCGTGGTGAAGTTGTCTTGATAAGGACAGTACTTGTGGTATAGGTTGAATTGGCCGTTAGGTGTGATTTCTGAAGTTATTGCTGGATCAGATGTAAAGGTGAGAGTGGCTCGCGTTTGTAAAGGAAGTCGTACCTTTCTTCCCTCAGATCAAGAGATTATAACTTTTAGAGAGTGCTTATACTAATAAAATCGAGCCAACTCAGTCTCCTCCGATCGTATGTATAATGACATTAGTGACTGGATTTCCAACAAATTCAGAAGTGGATGAAGACAGGAACGAAGTCAAGAAATTTCTGAAGACTCGCAGTGGGAGACTGATCGAAGAACCTGAACGCTTCTTCTGAGGTTCATTCACGAACGGTATCTAATTTTACTAATTATTCTGTAAATATGCTATGTGTCAGCGAGTGTGATTTTTAACTTTGTATTCCAAGTCAACGCATGTATCACCCGTTGGGCGGGAGTGGTGTGAAATTGAGCTGTAAATATTTCACTTGATGTGTTTGTTTGTCTGCGCTAGTTGGATAACGATGTGTATAAATTTGAATATGAATATAATTCTTGGTTTACTAGACACATCTGGTTTTTTTTGCACAACACAACGCAAAGATACGTACCGCGCACATATCGGGTAATGACACCTAGGTCCAGAGCAAATTTTAGCGCAGAATGTAATTGAACAATAAATACAACAATTATGAAAAGCGAGTTCAAACTACCTGTGAGTGAAAAAGATAGAAAATTACCTAAATTGTATTGGATTCCAAAATTTTACATAACTCCATGCAAATTTAGATTCATAGCAGGTGCACGACACTGCACATCGAAAGCCTACCATCAAAGTAAATTCAGCCTTGAGTAATTTTACGTAACAATTTTCAGAGATATTGTATGGCAATTAAGAGAAATAGCGGTTTCTGAACTATAAAGTCTGCACAGAATTTCTACACAGATTAAATTTGACACAAGTTCATTCATTAGAAGGTTACAATTTTCAACCTTATACGAATCTTGATCAAAAACTGATTGAAGATCACATTCGCTATTATGGATTTGGTGTTTAATTCCTCAAATAGAATATTTATTTGCATTGGATGTAATAAGCCCTTTTGATCAATGAATAAATATAATGGTTATCACTGCTTTGATAAACAGAAGTTAAAAGAACCCATACATTTCCTATTACCACAGACCTACATCACATTCGACAATTTAGTTTGCAGCAGGGCATTCCATTGGGAGTAAATTCTAATACACTCCCAGCTGACATTCCTCTTACACTGCGAACATGTTTTTGTGCAAAATTTGATGTAAACTAGAAAATATATATCATTTACCACGCCTATTATCACCTACATCAAGATACATTGACAACATATGTATGTTATCAATTAGCCTATAAACACTTTGATTCGTTGATTCACAGCCCGGTGGTAAAAATTTCATCGGGCCGATACATAAAATCTCGTTTCGGCATCGCGGCGTCGATTTCCCATAAAATCGATGCCTTGCCGATGCCCGAGAATTCGTCTCGGCATTGCACCTGATATTCCGCTCTATTTCCGATATCGGATTTTGGCCGATTAGTCGCTACATATGCAGTATCCCACCTGTTTTGTCGCTCTATTTCCGATATCGGATTTTGGCCGATTAATCGCTACATATGCGGTATCCCACCTGTTTTGTCGCTCTATATCCGATATCGGATTTTGGCCGATTAATCGCTACATATGCGGTATCCCACCTGTTTTGTCGCTCTATTTCCGATATCGGATTTTGGCCGATTAATCGCTACATATACGGTATCCCACCTGTTTTGTCGCTCTATATCCGATATCGGATTTTGGCCGATTAATCGCTACATATACGGTATCCACCTGTTTTGTCGCTCTATATCCGATATCGGATTTTGGCCGATTAATCGCTACATATGCGGCATCCCACCTGCTTTGTCGCTCTATATTCGCTATTTGACTTGAGACGATAAGCCGATTAATTTACAATCTGATTCACTCGTATAAAAATTATACCGCTAACTACACACGCTTTTCCTAGTCCTGAACTACAACCTGAGCTAGGCCAATTAACAATTGTTGAAAACGAAGACAGCATTCATTCAATAACATCATATTACAAAAAATACATGTATGAAATCTTGAAATAGCGCACTACACAATCTATATCAACAATCATCTGGATTTCTATACTAAAACTAAAAATGTTCGGATAACAAGTCCAATGTGATTTTAGGCGAAATTGTTCGATTCAACTTCTCCTCCAGAACATCTCGTCCTTCCAGTGCAGGGTCTGCGACTCCTAGCTCGTTGGTGTGGCAGGCAATTGCTTCCACCCGCAATGGCTTTGGCAAAGAGAACTTGTTCGACCCGGACTGTCGCCTCCTCCTCCCACTGCCGCGGTCAGTTGCATCCTTCAACATTTTCTCGATCACCTCTTCAATCGTCTTCTCATTCCCAATTTTCTCTTCTCTTAGGGAATCTGAAAATAGAGATGCGAGGAATTAGTATTGTATGGTAATGAGTAGCGAATGTTTGTTTCCAGTGGGAAACACAGAAAATACATTTAGATAAGCCTTGCTGCTGAGTGATGTCTTCGACGGGCTGGCTGGTGTTACCCGACCCAGTCCCGCGGATAGGGCGTTCTTCGATAGACCTTACCGCTGCTTTGTATCATAAAAAGAACAATGCTGCATGCGAAAATTACATGTACACGTAAGTGACAGTAATGAAAGAAAACTTTGTGGTCTACTGTAATGTTTGTTAATTCGTGCGCGATGACATTAACTATCTAAACAAATAGATGAACAATGCATTATACATACCGGTACTTATATATATATATACTCATCAGTTAGACCAGTCTGATCGGGAGCGAATTATGTTTTCAGAAGAACATGATGTGCAAACTCTGTTTTATTTTTTATGGTCGATAATTTACAATACAAGCAATAAACAGTACTTATTCGGCCTTGAGAGGGCGATGCTACATGCCACGAATGCGTGCACATAAACACTAACATTTAATACAGATCAGGAGTGAAACAGGACTTAAAAATTTCACTTATGATTGGGCAACTGACCAGTTCATGACTACTATTTATCGGAGGTTCAATGCATTCTGAAACAGAAATATTGTTTGAGTACTATTTTTTTTACAACTTGTTTCAGAATGTAAATATCGTAACGAGATTGATCGATCATTTTTCATCAGTTCAAGGCATTGAATATAGAGCTTAAGCAATTTCATTTTTTTTAACTTATTAAATATTTGAATAAATTTAATCCATATCAAGCCTTGTGACATGAAAAAGACGTGCCAAGTTTACAAAGTATCCCATGAAATTGAAAAATCAATTGAAATAAGAATGAAAAATCAAAGAGATTCAAATACTTCTTCTATTGATGAATGCTATCCTCCTGCTATGATGAAAGACTGACAAAATCAACATTTTCTCCATACTTTTAAAATCGTGCCTGCATGCGGTTCCAGATCCATAAGCTATAACCTCTCTAGATTCTTAGAAGCAAACTTTAAAAAACGATTTTACTTTCGCGCTCTCGAAAACATCAATAGGAGATTTGAAAATGTATTCATAAACAAGTTTAATGCATTCTATTCAAAAATATTGAGCTATTCATTTTTACTATAGATGAGAGTAGTAACAAAAGGTCCAGAATAAACACAGCGCCCCCCCCCTCTGGAACGACAGAGTCTGTCGTGGTGTGCCGGTCAGGTTGGTTCACAACATGTTCGCTGACTCCCCCCCCCCTCTGGAACGTCAGAGTGTGAGACTCGAGTGAGTTTGTCCGACCGCCTGGTTGACTTGGGCTACCGTCCAGGTTGACGTTGGCGACCGTCTAGGTTGACGTGGGCGACCGTCTAGGTTGACGTGGGCGACCGTCTAGGTTGTCGTGGATGGTGAAATGGCTGCCAGATTCGGATTCAGCGTAAAATTCTGCATCGGTAGGGTGAGTTTCAAGGCAATTGGTGAGAAAAAATTTTTCTTCAAAATTTTAACAGAGTTAGAATTTGGGACGTTTTGGTGTGTAGCGCCCAAACGAAGCATCGGATGAGAAAACGGAGTCCAGATTCGGAATCTACGTGAAATTTTGGGTTAGGAAGGATGTTTCCAGCGAAATCGGAGATAAAAAATTTTTCGGCTGACGTCCCCCCCCCCCTGTGGACAGCTTGGCTTTCGAATTTTGCTTCCACTTGGACGGATTTTTGTCGTGCGATAGCTCGTTTGAAAGCTAAGAAGTAAGATCAAGTTCAGTGAAAAGAATCGGCTTGTTCCTATCTGTCTTCGTTTAGATGTGAGACGCCATTTAAGATTTTGGGACATTGGCGAAAAACGCCAGAGTTAGAATTTGGGACGTTTTGGGCTGTAGCTTCAAAACGAAGCATCGGATTGGAAAACGGATTTCAGATTTGGAATCAGCGTGAAATTCTCTATCTGTATGGTGAGTTTCAAGTCAATCGGAGAGAAAAAATTTTCAACATTTTTCGAAAAAACGACAGAGTTAGAATTTGGGACGTTTTGGTGTGTAGCGCCCAAACGAAGCATCGGATGAGAAAACGGAGCGCAGATTCGGAATCGTACGTGAAATTTTGGTTTTAGGAAGGATGTTTCCCCAGCGAAATCGGGAAGAGAAAAAATTTTTTCGCTGACGTCCCCCCCCCTCTGGACAGCTTGCTTCGATTTTGGCTTCCAGTGGACGAATTTTGTCGTGCAATAGCTCGTTTGAAAGCTAAGAGTGAGACAAATTCAGTGAAAGAATCGGCTTGTTCCTATCTGTCATCGTTCAAAAGTTAGAGCGGTTACAAGATTTTAGGTCGGAGCTCGCTCACCTGAAAAAATCCTAAGTGTCAGAGTGACTTTGTATGGGTAAAATTTTGAAAATTTTCCAAAGTGTGGAATTTCGACCTGGGACCGTCACCAAAACATTTTTCATCAAATTTAGAAATTTCACTGACGTCCCCCCCCCCCCCCCTCTGGACAGCTTGCTTCGATTTTAGCTTCCAGTGGAAACGATTTTGGTCGTGCGATACCTTCGTTTTGAAAGCTAAGAGTGAGACAAATTCACTGAAAGAATCGGCTTGTTCCTATCTGTCTTCGTTTAGATGTGAGACTCCATTTAAGATTTTGGGACATTGGCGAAAAACGACAGAGTTAGAATTTGGGACGTTTTGGGCTGTAGCTTCAAAACGAAGCATCGGATTGGAAAACGGATATCAGATTTGGAATCAGCGTGAAATTCTCTATCTGTATGGTGAGTTTCAAGTCAATCGGAGAGAAAAAATTTTCAACATTTTTCGAAAAAACGACAGAGTTAGAATTTTTGCGATGGCTGCCTACTGTAGAGCCAAAACGAAGCATCGGATGGGAAAACGGAGGCCAGATTCGGATTCAGCCTCAAATTCTACATGGAAATGGTGTATTTCCAGCTCAATCGGAGAGAAAAAATTTTCACTGACGTCCCCCCCCTCTGGACAGCTTGCTTCGATTTTGGCTTCCAGTGGACGGATTTTGTCGTGCGATAGCTCGTTTGAAAGCTAAGAGTGAGACAAATTCAGTGAAAGAATCGGCTTGTTCCTATCTGTCTTCGTTTAGATGTGAGACGCCATTTAAGATTTTGGGACAGTGGTGAAAAACGACAGAGTTAGAATTTGGGACGTTTTGGGCTCTAGCTTCAAAACGAAGCATCGGATTGGAAAACGGATTTCAGATTTGGAATCAGCGTGAAATTCTCTATCTGTATGGTGAGTTTCAAGTCAATCGGAGAGAAAAAATTTTCAACATTTTTCGAAAAAACGACAGAGTTAGAATTTTTGCGATGGCTGCCTACTGTAGAGCCAAAACGAAGCATCGGATGGGAAAACGGAGGCCAGATTTCGATTATAATTACTCGTAAATTTATCTATTTTTTTACTAATAGTCCCCCTAATAACAATCAAAAAGAGAACAACACAAATAAAACCAACTCAAGAAAAAAAAGACAAACACCAAATCAGAACCAGGCAACACACAACAAAAAACCCCAACCACCCAAAAACAAACACCCCCACAGAACCAAAAACCCCCAAAAACAACAAAAAACCAAACCAACTCAAAACGAAAAAAACACAAAAACCAACTAAAAAAATACACAGTAACTCAAAAACCAACATTACACCACAAAACAAACAGCCAAACGCATCCAAAACCCCAAAAACACAAAAACCACAACAAAAAAATAAAACCCTCTCCACCAAACATAAAGCAACCAAAACCACACCAAAAACGAACCAAACAAAAAATAAACAAAAAAACCTCAAGTGCCAAAATACAAAACAAACATAGAAACAATAAAAAAAAAACAAAGTACCAAACCCGAAACCCAAAACCACCCCAAAAACCAAAGCAAAAAATAAAAAACAATACAATGCAAACAAAAAATCAAAGACAAACACACAAAACACCCAACAACAAAAAAAAATAAATAAAAAAAAACACGAACCAAAAAAAAAAAACAAACTACAACCCCCAAAAATATCACTTATCACAGCACAACATAGAAAAACAAAAAAAAAACACCCACATCAAACAAAAAAAATATCCCACAACCACAAAAAAAAAAACCCCACCCCAAAATAAACAAAACATCCCAACAAGGAAAAACAAAACCAAACCCCCCCCAAAAATAAAAAATCACAACCACACCCCCTTAACCCACCCCCATAGAAAACAACAAACAACTAACAACCCAAAACCTAAAAAACCAAAAGACAAACAATCAACAAAACACCAAACAAACCCCCCCAGCCAAAAAAGTGAGCACCCATCCCCCAAACCAACAACAACACACCCACAAACACCCAATACTCAAAAAAACAAAAACAACCCAAACCTCAAAAACCTAATCAACACTAAAAAACCCAAAAACCCAACAGCTAAAAAAATCCAAAGAACAAAACACAAACCAAAAACGAAAAAAACACAAAACAACCATAAAAACAAACGCCACAAACAAAAAAACACACTTAAATTCACAACAACATCCCAACAAAAAAAAAAAAACCCTATACCCAAAACAACGTAAACACAATAAACCACAATCCACCAAAACTTTAAACCACAAAAAAACACACATCCAAGAAACAATTAAAATACAACAACAGAAAAAAACCAAACAAACCAACAACAAAAGCATCAAACCCAAACAAATACCCAACACCCAGAAAACACAAAAACCCAGAAATTACAAAAAAAAAACACCCAGTAAGACGAAAATGAAAACAAAAAAGAAAACCCTCAACACCACCCTCAAATAAACATCAAAAATACAATTAATCCCCAACCCAACGCCCAACGCGAAACCGAAACAACCCACCATACACAATCGAACAACACCCCCAAACCAAAAAATCTCACGAAACCTCAAAATCCAACCCCAAAACGCCCCAAAACCACACAAGCAAATTAAAACATAAAACCCTCAACGACTACCGAAACTATAACACAAACCCCCCCCCACCAACAAACCCCCCAAAAAACTAAAACAAAAAAACCCACCCTGAACACCAACAAATCACAAAAACCACCCCCCCAAACCAAAAAACCGAAAACCCAAATCATTCACATAACAAATACGAAAACATCAAACAAAAAGAAAACCACAACACCCAAAATAACCAAAATATCAAACAACCCCAAAACCAAACACCCACAAACTAAACAACCAAAAAAAACACAAAACCCCAAACACCAAACAAATACACAACACAAAAAAACCACTAACCACAAAAAAACAACCAACCCCCCAAAACCAAAAAAATCCAAAAAACACCAAAAGATAATCAGACAAAAACAAGCCGCCTCTTCAAAACCACATAAGACCCCACAAAAAAAAAAAAAACACCACTCTAAAAAAAACAAACAACCAAACAAACAAAAACAAAACACGAACAAAAATCAAACATTCAACACAAACAAACCCGAATCCCAATCCCCCCCCTCACCCCCCAAACACAAAATACCAACCCCAAACAAAAACCAATCCCACAAACCACAACAAACAAAAAAAACAAAGAACTCACCCCACTACAATCAACCAAAACACAATCAAACACACCTAGTTCTTCTCTTCTACTTTCCTCCATTCCAAAAAACAACCTAAAAGCCCCAAAGATCACCCAACCCAATAAAAGAAACAACAAAAACCCCCACCCACATACAACAACAACAAACTCCACCAACTAACCACTCACGCAACAAAGAAAACAAAAAAAGAAAAACCTCCAAAACAACAACACCACACCACCACAAAACCACACAAAAAAAATCCCCACAAAAGCAAAAACAACAACCATCAAAATCCCAAAAAAATGCTAACCAACCCACTCCCACACAAACCTACTAAACCAAACACAAGAAAACATAAACAAAAAACAAACCTAATAACAAAATAGTTTACTATTTTTTAACATTATAAATGTCTATTTTTATCATCCCCTGTCAAGAGATTTACTTCAAATCTTTCAAAACCATCCAAGCTACACAAAAAAAAACCGACAAAAAAACCCAATCACAAAACACAGAACACAATAAAACACCCCACGCCCCACAAACAATACAATAACCCCCTCAAAAAACAAAAACCAAAAAACGCACACAGTGTGCGTGACAACAAAAAAACAACCCCAAACCCAAATATCAAATGTTAACCTCTCAACCAAACACAACCAACCAAAAAACACAAAAAGAAAAAAATTTAAAATACAACAAACTAAAACACCAAAAATTTAAACAAGAAAAATTAAAAAATAAAAAAAAAAAAGAAAACGAAAAAAACAACAATACAAAAAAAAAAAAAACACAAAAAACAATCCACCACACACAAAAAACCATCCCCCACAAAAACCAAACCCACCCAGACAACAAAGCCGAGGCCACCCCCCCATCCAAACCCCCAAACCCCAAAACAACTTCAAATGCAACCCCACCTCAACAACCAATCACAAGAAACAAAAGAAAAAACAATAACAAAAAAACACGACCACTCAAAAATAAACAAACCAAAAAATATGCAAGGAAAAAAACAAAAAAAACAAAAAACATACCAAAACCAAAACAAAACTAAAACTGAAATCCTTACCAAATAAAAACCCCAAAGAAACAACCACACACAAAACAACTAACACCCTGCAACGACAAAAAAAAAAAAAACCCAAACCCAAAAACAAAATAAAAAAAAAAAAAGCCAAACACAAATAAACTCCAAAAAAAAAACAAAAACAGAAAAAAAAAAAAAAAGAACAATAATGATAAAATAAACCACAAAACCGCAAATCAACCCCCAAAAAACAACCAACAAAAAAAAAACCAAAACAAACCCACAAAACAACCCACAAAACAAACAACAAAACAACTCAATCAAAAAAAACCCCAAACAAAAAAAAAAAAACACAACACAACAATCAAATCTTCAGCAAATCAAAAACCAACACAACACCAAAAACAAACAAAACCAAAAAAAAAAAACATCCTCCACCATCACAAATCAAAACCAATCTAAAAAAAAAACAAACAACAAAATCTAAAAAAACCCCCCCAAAAAAAAAAAAAGAAGACCAAAAACACAAGCCCACAAAAGACAACACATACGCCCAAAAAAAAAAACAAAACCACACAGTAAGGAACTAAAAAAACAAAAACATACAACAACCAAAACCTACATTTTATTCCTACACAACAAAACAAAGACAAAAACAATACAAACAAATAAAGAAAAAAAAAAACAGAAACAAAAGCAAAAACCCCAAAAAACAAAAACAAACAAAAAAAACCCCTACAAAATAGCCAAAGCACCAACATTCGTACAAATACATCAAGCCAAAAAAACAAACAACCCAAAACCAACTTAAGCTTTATGGGGGGGGGGGGGGGGGGGGGGGGGGGGGGGGGGTAACGCCAACAAAACACCAAACTACTACAAAAAAAATAACACAACAAAAAAACAAAACAAAACCAAACAAACCCAAACAACAAAAGACAAACAACAAACAAAAATTACAACAAAACCAACAAATCCAAACCCCAAAAACAACAAACCTCACACACACCACACCAAACCACCCAAAAAACAAAATACAAGAAAAAATAACAAAAAACAACAACACCCCGAAATACCATAATAATAAAACCCAAACAACAAAACAAAAACAAAAATAAAAAAAACACAAAAACACAAACATCAAAACAGCATTAAAATAACAAACAAAAAAATTCCAAAAAAACTAAAAACACACCATCAAAAAAAAAAAAAGATTATAATTTCTCCACTATCCCCAAGACTTGTATTACATTACACACCTACAACCCAAAACACTAAAAAAGACGACAACAAAAAAAAATCAACACCTAAAAAAAAACCCAAAAAATAACACCAACAAAAAAAGTAAGAACCACAAAAACATACAACAAACCCCAAAAACCATAAAAATTAATAACCCAACGCAACAGAAAAAACCAAGAAAACCCAAAAAACAAGACTCAAAACCAACTATTCAGAAAAGACAACTAAAAAAACAAAAAAAAAAACAATAACAAAATAAGACCAACAAAAAACAACAACCACCCACAAAAAAAAAAAAACCACAAAAAAAACAAACCCTAAAAAAAAAAACACACACCCACCAAAACAACAACAAAACACGCAAAATGAACCCCCCACCCTCAACAAAATAACCCAAGAAACACATACAAAAACGAAAACAACATAATACCCCCCCAGACAAAACAAATATTATTTAATTTTGGGCTCAGCAATACGAACCACTAGAACAATAACATACAAGAAAACAAAAAACAAGATCCAAAAAGCGTCAAATTCTACAAGGAAATGGTGTATTTTCCAGCTCAATCGGAGCACTAGACCGGAGATAGCGGGATTTTTATTGTTTGGATGATGGTATTACGTCATC
>CAJQUW010000317.1:0-24983 GCA_907163375.1 Prostheceraeus crozeri
CAAATCGGTGACATCTCACTGGATCGCTTCCCACTCAGTCCCTTCCTAGTCCGTCTCTTCCTACCGAGTCTCTTCCCACTCCGTCACCCAAGTTTCAGAAGTTCCATTCAGTCCCTTTTCCTAATTGGTGTCATGCTGTGCTGAGTGTTATCGCATTCCATCTTCCTATGTTCTTTCTACGCGCTTATCACTGTTATTGCTCAGCATGAATGTGTACCGAGATGATGAGATTCTTTTGATAGTATACTCTTTTTTTTGTAATTGTTACTTTCATCATATTTAAACCATTAAAGTCATTCCAGTATTCCAGATAAAAAATTCAAAACACGAAATTAGTATCGTATAACACATTTATTGAATGAAAGAATTGTAAATATACTTCTTTTGTGAACACGATACTGTACTGCAGTATCCTCAGTAGTCCCAAGCGCTGAGCTTTCCAGTCAGGAAATTGGCCTTCAGGCGCTGCAACCGCGATGTTGCCTTTGTGTACCTCCTTCTCTGTCTTGAGGGCGAAATGCCAGAGCGAAGCATGCGCACATTCGCCTCCTCCTCTGCTGAACCTTCTTCTGGCATTCAATACATCGGTAGATATTTGGGTGTCGATGGAAAATCTGCAAATAATCAAAAGTCAAAATAATTTTATGATATGATATGTAACTTGATATTCATATATAACATGATAATCAATATGACTATCAATGATAAAACATTACAGTCGGGTATCAAACATCTGTTGAGAAAGCTGTTGTGTATAAAACAATACATAGTTATAATTGGCTACAAAAAACTAAGGTAACATAGCTTGACAGTGCAGAATACAAAGCTGAATCTCAGCGAATTTACTACAAATACTCATAAAATGTTATTAAGGTAAGATATCTCTCATCTACTTGAAACATTTTATGAAAACGGTCGCAATGACACGTTCCTACTGAATACAAAGTAATAATATTACATACATTTTGACTTACATTTCGTAGTTTTTCCATTTCGGCTTTCAAGAGCGTTGTTCGTCCGTATACCGCTGTCATTATCAAAATGACACCAGATCTCCCGAGAGAAACATGGCCTCGATATCATCCACGTAAGTGCTGGGTACATAGTCGACGAACTCTTGACAACTGGCGGGACACTCAGCAATAACCTGTTCCCATACCTCGTCGATTATATCTGTGGAAAGGAACGGCAATTTCCAGGGCTCGGCGAACCACCTCTCTTACATTATTGGTCTTTCGATTCCTGTACGTCGATGACTTCAATGATTTGAATGGGGTATGATTGCATCGTTGTCTGGCTCGCCTGAAAAAGCCACGGAGTATAGTCTCTTCATCGACGTTTTTGGCTGCTCAACAGCACTTTTGATGGCTGCGTTGCGGCTTTTCATCAACTCAACTTCTTCCACTTCACAGGCATGTTCATGATCAAACGTCGAGGTTTTCATGAACTTATCGGACGATATTTTTCCACGGACTTTACATGACGATCGTCGACAAACACATACGATATCGCCATTTTGGTTGACTTTGCTTTTCTTGAAAAGATAGCCTTCAAAGTAAATTAAGCGAGCACCTTTTCGACTCTCGATGTATTCGAAATTCATGGTGTATTTCGTAGGTGGCGTTAAGAAGTTTAGATTATTATGATTTTTCTTCAACTTCATTTGAAGTTTTATATATATATATATATATATATATATATATATATATATATATATATATATATATTGCATACATTGCAAACATTAATTGGATAATATCCAACACTGACAGCTCATCGCCATCAATGATATTTGATCCCGTAACTTCATCAAAATATCAAAATGTTTTGTTATTTAACACCTTTAGACGTACTATTGCTGTCAAACTTCGTCAAATGAGCTGTCATCAATCATTCTATCATCGAAGCGATTGAGTGGCACGTTTATAGAAACTGAATGGGAAGGGCAGTCGTTGAAATTGGACCGTTAATATTATGTAATCAAGACAAAGGAGCGACTTCTTGGGAAACGACCGAATGAGGTGCAGCCACCAAACAGTGGTGGCGCCAGGGTCCTAGAGCTGGGGGGTCCATGGAAGTGTTGTGCCGACGGTTTTAACCGAGGTGCCGACAAGCTATACCGGCTAATTATTGTAATCTATGAACAGCTATGCCTACTTGAGGGCTATACATGCACATGTCAATTGTGTAGTTGAGTTGTAAATGTGCAATTTCTGCACACAAAAAATTGTGCAATAGATGCACACTTTGTTATGCACCTACACATATGTCCGATTTCTTCTTTCAGACAATTTACGTTAACTGTCACCGAAAATGTGTTCCTATATCTGAGATTTCTTTAATTATTAATAACGAGTATATCTATGATTTTCTTTCAAAATCTTACGTAATGCATGTATGTTAACTTTGAGAATTTTGAAACAAATGACTGTTGGCTTACCTCGTGTACATTGCATAAGAGCAGGTCGCAAGTTTTGTACCGGTTTTTTAAATTTCTTCTTGCGGGAACAATTGAAATTCGTAAATAAGTAGCTATGAACTGAAAGCATCTTCGCCGCCTGGTAAACGCTAACGTGTTGTATAAATACGAGGAGGCTTTGACTCATGTAGCGTGCGTGATGATGACCTTCTTCATGTACTCTATTTTCTAGAGTTCTCGACTACACCATTAAAAGCTATTAGCTATGTCAATCGATTTAATGTTAATGAATGCATGCAACTCAAATAATCAGAGCCCATGTAGGAACTTTATGCATTTGTTTTCCAAATTTAATTTGAGAAAAAGGTACATAGAGAAAATATTAGAATTTTTTCATATACAAATGGTGAGGACAAGGAATGCTGCATGCATATGTTCATAAAACTTCGAAAGACATGGGATGTACATGTACTTTTCCTAACGTTAGGACACGATTTTCAAGAAACAATATCATTTATGTACAAAGCAAATGGATAGAGCTTGCAAGTTATAACTTCGTTTAAATCAGTATTGGGCCTACATTTACAAAAGATACGAGCAAAAACTGAATGAGATAGGTCTACAAAAGTGATTGCTATTCGTGATGCTATTTTATGCATAAACAGAGAAAATAGTACTAAGGACAATGATCAATGCCGTCCTTTTTTTCTTGATAGTAATCGCATCATACTTTTTACTTCAATATCAAGATCGTCTTGTTGAGCATTGTAAATTTCTCCGAAGGGTCGGAGATATCCTACTTTAAAAAATCTTTGCTTCCAGGGGTCAGTGCACCTTTCATGATAACCTTATTTTCCTCGTTAAATCATCGGTTCAACTCGTTCATGCAAAGATCAATTATCGGATAAAATACTTGTGTGCGGAAATCAACAATGGAAGAGGATCCCAGTGAAGACATAACTACACTGTCTTTTAAGCATTTTGATTGTTTTCTAATTCTTTTTCTTGTGCTTGTTTTTTTCAAGACCACAAGCATCACAAAGTCTTTCTGCTTGATTTGTTTCATAACTCCTTGGCCTGGCTAGGTTGAACCCGGAGAAAGTTTAACCTTATTATCTAGACTCTTACAAATTGAATTAGAAATATTTCGATTATATAAAAAGTGAAATTTAGATATATAGGCATTCTAAATGTGCATTTATGTCCAATTGCAAAGCAAATTATGTATACTGCATTATTATGACTATCACTTGGGAACTACAACCTTGCGTTTAACTACAAAGCATTTTGTATGATGACCATTTGACTGCATGGGATGCAGACTATTTGCCTACACAGATGCTATGGTTATATGACTACCCATACTGTAGGTTCCACTGCATGTATATCTGAATGTATGTGACTTCTGTATTTCGCAATAGTAAAAGGGATTTTCAGTCAAAAGATGCAAATTTTTCTTGAGTAATTTCAAAGTATATTTGTAATTATTAAAGCCTATCTTAACTACTTCCAAGATGAGACTTGCCAAGATCTCATGTTTGAAGCTGCTGTCGAATCGATTGCAATTTAAACTTCCGTCTCCGCTCTCAGGCCGGTCCCTCTCAGATTGTCAAAGTTGTTGCTTTCGACACTACACCCAGACAGGTCATTCAAACGAAGTAGGGGAGGAAATTTAATTTCTATTAAAACATATTGTAAGTGGTGGCCAGTCGTCACTGGGGTGTCCCTACTTCTCATGGCCAAGTCAGTGGTACATCTATGCCTTCATTTTTTCCTTCGACTGCTTCACTCAGCGGAAAAATTCCACATTCTCGCCAAAGTCAGCCACCTGGGATGATGTCCCAGTAGCGATGGCCGACACGTCGAAGTTAGTCGGAACTGCTTCCAGAAACGACGCAGCGACCAGGCAATAGAGCCGCTGAGGAGGTTACTCCATACCTTACTGTACCACTGACTTTGAATGTAAAGCATCAATTCATGATTTGACATTCTGTGTAGCAGATCGACTTACCGTTGGAACTATTCGACAACGCGAACAACAGGCGTTCTAGTGACTGTTGAATCAGTCGGGCGACTTCAGAAATGGTGTAGATGTGGCGTTTCGTTTTCCTTTAAACATCCAAATGAAAGCAAATCACATGACTGTAGCATATTTGGACCATCTCATTGGTAAATAGCAAGATCATCGCACGATATGGTCTACGCACGCTCGCTACGCTCGCGCAAAATTTGATCGATCACACCACTACCGAAATCTGAATTAGCTCCTTGTCTCTCAAGATAGACGATCTGTTGATTGATTGTATTAGCAGGTGGAAATCTCTAGTAGAAAATCGCTTATCTATTATCCTATCTCATCCTCATCATTCAAAAAATCCACTGAGAAATCAGTTATAATGCTACATGTTAATAGGTAGCAAATCTATTAGATAAAATACGCTCGTATATTCTGAACACGGCAAAATCATCAAAAGTGGCAATTGCTCCTTCATATTGTCAGCTGTTCTAATTATTCATTTAAATAATGTCTCAGAAACGTGATACCGAACCTTAACAAGACGATAAAACTTTTATCTTGTGTTTAATGATCTATTATAGTTGTGCACGTGTCAACAATTATCAAATAACCAAAAACTCGACACAGAGAAAATCTCTTCCCTATACAATCTTGCTACCGCTCAACAGGATAAAGAGATAACGTTGTAAACAAAAATGCTTGTAGTAAATGTTGCTGACTTGGCTAGCAATCCAAGTCAATATCTAATGCAACGATTCGTAACTGTACTCTCTATTATTGTAATGCAAAATATAGGTGCTGGAGGCTGACTGCCGACAAAATTTAATCCGGGTGCCGACAGTGGCCCTGCCGACGGGGGGTCCAATAATTTTCTTGGGGGGGGGCATGTGCCCCCCCAGGACCCCCCGTAGCGCCACCCCTGCCACCAAATCACATTGTAAGGTTATGACACGTCATGAAGCTTCTTGAGAGTTGTCAGTAGATGAATTTCTAATTCAGCTCGCTGTACCATGGTTACATCATATTCGAATTCACCTCTGTCATCGGTGTATCGTCTTCAAATCCTTTATTGCAAGAGATACTTGCATGGAATACGGCCATGCATGCAGCTGACTTGATGTTTCAGTCATCAAATTTGCTACAGACTGATTTAGTTTTCCTTAACCAAATTTTCAAATTTCACAAAGAAGCTTGATAAAATGTAAGGCGATGGACAGTATATGGAGATTAATCGAACCCTATGACGGCTGATTTTTATCGAAGTGATGACCTGCGGATTTACCCGTACACGCGTTTTGAAAAAGTGCTCCATGATATGCATCATTTAAAATGACCCATACAAAAATCCATACGTACATAAACAACTGACACTTAAATGACTCAGACTTAAACTAGTCAATTACTATTTTCAGTTGTGTTTACAGGTTCTCATATTTCTACAAATTATTACAGTGCACGAGTAGGCGGCTTGCATTTCTTGCTGCAAGGCGTTCACCAAAAAGTACAATAATCAAGTCGCTGTGTATTTCGAAATTTTCTACAATGGTCAGTGAATTGCCAACAGGTATTGTCAGTAACTGTATTGAGGGAGTGAGTGTAGGGAATTAGAAAATAACGATCTAATGATAGCCACATCAGATGACTGAAGTACAAAATGGGATCCATTGTTCCTATTAAGAACAATTTCTGTCTTAAATAAAAGTTCTAGAATATGAGTGATTCTCTTAGTACATGCACATGTATATATGTATATACCGGTACGGGGAAGCTTCTCATTGGTACGGGTGGGTAAGGTAAGGAGCCCACCTGTCCGGGCGGGTACGGCTGCCGAAAAATGCTCTGCTCTACAGTAATCATGATTGCATCATATTCAAATTCACATTGTCATCGGTGCATCGTCTTCAAATCCTTTACCGGAATTGGAAAACATATTGCAATGAATACGAGCGTGCATGCAGTTGGCTTGATGTTTCAGTCATCTAATTTGCTATTAATGATTTAGCATGTTTTAACCAAATTTCACGAAGAAGTTTGATACAATGTTCGGCGATGGACAGTATAACGAGATGAATCAAACGCTATGACGACTGATTTTCAACAAAGATCTTCTTTTGGATTTTACACGCAACGAAGGAAGTGTCTCAAATCGTCAATAAATTCTCATCTATTTTCTCAAAGGACATGTACAGCATCTTCTTTTATAGGATGTGCGGTGACATCAGAGATAGAATTAGCAACTCAGCACGCGCCGATACTAGTGAAATTTCAAATCATCAAGATCCACCTCAGTTCAAATTTTGATGTTTACTTTTGAACATTAAATTTGTATTGAAGTTGATATGAAGAAACTTTGATTGCTACTTAATATCCTACTTTCTAACGATAATCGAAAAAACAGGAATACTTTAGTTTGACGACATCCCGTCGATTCGAAGACGACGAATCTCATCGAGGTTTCATCATAGTATTGCATTTATTAGTAGCGAGACTGAAAATGCACTAAAATTTAATTTCGATTGGTTAAACGGCTCTTAATTCACAAAATCATGACATCTTTTTATTTACATCAAATACATAATTGTTCTATAAACTGATTAATTCATTCTCAACTTATGAAGGTAGTCTGCAATGTCCATGAAGGGGCAATCCAACACGGGAGGAGGTGTGAATAAGATAGTGAGGAAGAGATCTCCAGCATCATAGGCTGAGTTCCGAATGCTGAAAATCCTTGATCCTCATGAAAAATTTGAATTTTAAAAGAAATTGGTGGCATCTGCACATCTCTTGAACTTTGGTATCAGTCACCTGTATGAGTGTCCAAATAATTACCTTGCAGAATTCCCAATCATAGAACTGTGATCATCATTTGTCGTATCGAGATCGCTCTATGACTGATCTGAGAATTCAGTGTATCTGTTTTGTAAACAGCGTACATCAAACAGCGAAGCTGGTTAAGTTGTCCGTCAATAATAGGTCATAATAATTCAACTACATCACGAATTCGTGACGACGTTTGTGGTCAGCGACTGCAGTATAGGGCTACGTTACATTAGCCTCGATTTTTCCTCTTGATCTTGAGTTATTGGCTCTCACACCTCTGATAGCGAATGAAAAGGAATTTTCAGGCTCCGTCAGAGGGCCTGCAAGTCTGTTTATTAATGCTTCTGATATTGGTAGCGAAGCTCGAAAAAAACGTAAGGATGCATGTGCTGAAAATGCTAAAAGAGAAGAGAAATTTCTCAAAATACTTCTCCTGATAAAAATATGTCTGAGGAAATTCGCGATTGCTTCCATAATTCATTTCCGAAAATAAGAAGAAAATTCCATTATAATTGAGAATTTCCCATAATTAGACAAAATAATTAAGCTCTAGCAAAGTGAAACCAATCGAGAAATGAATCTTTCTGATCTAGGTACAAATCCACATGCATAGTCGACCTCTGATACTTCGGTATCACATACACACTTGCACATACACAAGATAATGCATTGCTTTGAAGACAGAGACAAGATGACTCGAAGCAGTTCGTCAATTCATCACAGCGAAGCCGCGCCTTTCAATAACGAATTTGAAATACAAAACTTTATGCACGATTAATTGGATAACCTTCTTGTTGGATCTCAAGGTAAATGTGCGTGAGGAATCACATTACTTTTCTCAAACTACTGAGCGCAAAGAGCCGTGGAAAATGGCGTCTGCAGTTCACATTTTCGCTTTGTCTTTTAATGATTTGCCGATCCTTGCACATTTTATGTAACTACTAGAGAATTCACTTTCCCCGTTGCCATTTTCCAATTTTGACGTCAATGACGGAAGGAGAAGACGGAATGACAAAGCAATGATGTCAAGAAAATCTCGGAGATCACAGGAGACGACGTTTCCTCTTGGTCTGCTGCTAGTCCGGCAGCCAGAACGAGTTTCTGCAGGGAACGAGGCCGCAAGTGAGACTTTCACAGAATGATGTACACCTTTTGCCTACCACGAATCGGCACGTATGCCGAGTTCTAGTGAGTTCCTCTTCTTGTGAGATAGGATCAAAGAAAACACATATAAATCCAATGGGACGCATATTGCAGTTTTCGGCTAAAATGAAATTTTGCTTGTTTTTCAATTTCCGCGATGTAAGCAAAAATATAGCTCTCCCTCAATTAAGACGATTTATAAAATTAAAAAATCGTCTAAATTGAGGGAGAGCTATATTTTTGCTTACATCGCGGAAAATTGAATAATGAATCTCCCGTATAAGACAGCAAAAGATCTGTTTGCTTGTTTTCTCTGATTAAACAAAAAGCACTATGCCCAGAGTCATAATTTTTAGCATGGAATGTCTCCAGGTCATTTCCTTTCATCTTCATGCACCCCTGTCTATAAAGCTAAACACATTTAGATTTGGCGAGCCTCTCAATGTCGGTAAGCGCAAAAAGTTTGAGCAACTTTATCCCCATTAAACCATATTCTCACATACATTGTCGATCAGAAGCATGGTAATAGCACATGCACATCATAGGAAATGACCTGAAGACATTCCATGCCAAAAATTATGACTCTGGGCTTAGTACTTTTCATTTAATCAGAGACAGCGAAGAAAATGTCATTTTAACCGAAAACTGCAATCTGCGTCCTATTGAATTAACATATGTTTTTCTTTGATCATGTCTGACAAGAAGAGGAACTCACTAGAACCCGGCAGACGTGCCGATTCGTAGTAGGCATAGGGTGTACACCATTCTGTGAAAGTCTCATTTCCGGCCTCGTTCCCTGCAGAAACTCATTCTGGCTGCCGGACTATGCTTTCGACCTGAGAGCTGGAAAGATGTTTTCGTCCACTTATCTTCTTCTCTTCTCAGAATGTGGCCATACCACTGCAGCCTTCTTCACGAATGAAAATCGTATTTTGCTTCTAGGTTCATCTTCTACCTCAGGTCTTCACTCCTGCGTCGATCGATCAATCACACACATTCTTCCCACCGTTGTCTTTCTGTTCCTTTCATCTTCTTCCTCATAGAGGCTTCCTCTTTATGTTCTTCGGTCTGTTCCACATATTTGACTTTCGCACACCATTGCGCTACGGGCACACCACACAGATAGATTTATTTGTGTGTGAGTCTAGAGTGGAAAAAATCCTAGCGAAAGAGATTGACGTAGAGATTTGTTTCTCTTTAGCTTGTGTCATTGCAGAAGTACTTGCCGCATTTGACGGTCTCAAAAATTTGGTGTTTATTGCAATAATTGCATGAAAAATGGACCATGCATCGCGATTATTAAGAGTGATCCAGAATAATCAATCGAACAGCAGAAAGGAAGAGCGATCCTGATTACTGAAAAGATTTGAAACAAGAAATTCAAAGAATCTCAGGACTCACCAACTAAAGATGACATTGAAGAAATCGAATATTCCGTTCCGAAGAAAGGGGATGCCCTGCCATCTGATGGATCGAATATTGTCTCAAGGGTTTCAAATTCGAGCCCAAATGGTATAGACAAAGAATTTTCACTTTGTTCAAGTCACTCCATAAATTTGTCCCCTGATTGTGTTTATAAAATGGAAGTAGAAAACAACACTAAGATAATAACCAAAGAGTCAAACGACCATTTGAGAAAAACCTGCAATATGTATGGTGGCAAAGAAATCGGAATATCAAATGATGACACTTCTGAATTGACTAAAATCTCCGACGAAAGACCTCTCGCAAAGATATGTTTAGAGAAAGAAGTTAAGCCTCCTGATGCCAATTTGATCGTGATAGGCCGAGATTCATTTTCCACAGTATCAACTAGAAGCTCATTGGAACCCATTAACGAGGAAGTAAATGACAGAGAAACGTTGGAAAATGCCAATGATTCATCGATTGAATTGGAAGAATTAGATGCATTTCCAAGGCACCATAGAGATGAATTACCTTGGCTGCGTGCTTCAGTCTAGAGATGACATTTCTCAATTCTGATTGTCACGGCCAGAACTGGTCACAAGGGGTAAGAAGATCAATTTCCCATTGAGCGTACATGTAGCTGCTTCTGCAATGCGCGCGCTTGGCCAATCACGCAAGCCAAAGATGGACGAATCCCTACATCAATCTCCATCACATGCTCGTGGTATAGCTCAAACTGTTATCGCAATAATTATGCAATACCTCAGCTGAAAAATTCATTCATCGATGTCTATGATTCAATCCTCAAAGGATATCTCAGAATTTTATGCTAGGTTGAGCTGCGTATATATCCCTGGAAATTGAAGCAAGCCAAGACAGCCATTTTCTTCACAATTGAGTGCTAAGTTAATGCAGTAAACAAAGAATGCCGCGTGGACTTAATTGACTTAAACGAGCAGAAAACAACAGCACCCAAAGGCGCTAATCTCCCATTCGCTTTTGTTTATCTTCTTCGTGTATTATCTACATATTTCCTAAGATAAATTGCTTTCTAACTTAAACGGAGTATTCGCATTATGCATCCACAAGATGCGGCTTTGGATTGTCCAGAATTGGCTATAAATAAATTCTCTTTTATTGCATGTTTTGTTATTCGAAGATATTCTGATTTTGTTGGAAATTTTTGAGCTGCCTTGTCATCAGATAGCTTTTTAGCATATCAAAGCTGAAATATTGATTGTCTAGAAATAAGACCAAATTTTTGTTTGAAGTAATTGACAGACTGAAGCTTCATTAGAATAACAAGACAAAATTCTCCATTTGTTTGATAGAATGTTTCATTTATAATAGATAAGACGAAAGTGTCGAATTATTTGCTGAGAAATATACACGCGTAATAAGTATCTGAAATTATGGATAATTATTCAAGACACTGAAAAAGGACTTCTGAAATTGGGTAACAATTGGAGCAACTCAAAATTGACTTCTAAATTAAAATTAGTGATTTAATAAAAGAAAATGTAACTCCGCAATGCACTAATATGCAAGTTATTCGAATTCCCTTAATAACGTAATGCAAATTATTGACTTCAACCTGTCTAGTGGAAAAAGGGAACTGAACTCTCAAAACACTTTCAAATACACAAAATGTTCTTTCTCACCGCAGTTTAGAATAGGGCAACCATGTTTTCTAATATAATTTGAAACAAAGATGACGTTCTATTTTTTGTTTTTAGTTTTCAGTGTTTTTGCTTCATTCAGCGTTCTACATCTTTTCGTTTCACTTGAACAACCTATTAAATGAATCGACAACCTCAAAAGCTATTTTGATGTATGAAATAGAACACCAGATATTTCGCTAACATATACTCAATAATGCATCATCTGCAAAAAACATGGAGCTTCGGTTGCGCCCAGAGTTTTTGATCACATGTACGTAGACCGGCGCTGTGACCTTGTGGTAGAGTGTTCGCTCTTTGTCCGGAAGACCTTGGCTCAAACCTTGGTCAGGTTAAGACTTTTAAAATAGGCACACTCTGCATTCTTGGTAAAACACTCAGTACAAAAAGAATGAGAGTGGATAAAGGACAACTCGGCCACGTGGAAGAAAGGCTCCGTGCCTAATGTGGTTACGAGTATAAAAGAGGTTCATTTATTTATTTATTTATCAGACAACTATGATATCGACTTGTTGATTGACGCATTTTCTACAGCGTAAGTTTATGAACACATATTAATTCAGAATATGCCTCAGAAGCTGAGTTGCTGCCGGCAAATATACGTAGCATATGATTACAGGACATAGTAAACTTGCGAATAGCATGACACTCCCAAACAATTCCTATTAAATTGTTCAATTGAAAAGAAACGATAAAACACTGAGCAAAAAAACAACAACAAAACCAGTATGTAAAAGAGCAAGAGAACATGTCTTTATGCTTTAAATTATTTCAAAAAGGTAACATGGTCATCTTATTATGCCTATTCCGTTGTCAATGATTGTGATTTTTGTATCCATAATCGTCTTTATCGTCCACACGCCGGCTTTATTGCTTTATGAATTACACAAATGAATTCCACGATCAATTTTGAAGAACTTCGCAAAAATAACTAGCCAACTCATTTAAAAACATATACAGTCCGTTTCATAAAAAGTGGATCATCCTAAAATTTGACTAAATAAAACATAAGTATGATACAGAAAGCATTTTTCATGTTATTTCATGTCCCTAATATATTTAAATGTCCTTATATAATCTGATAAGCTATGATACAGTAACGGTTCTTAAGAAGCTAATATTTTGTGGTCCTACCCTTATTGTCAATGACATTACCAATTCGTCTAGGCATTGATTCGATGATATCGTTGATTTTTGACTGCTTTAACTTTCTCCACTCTCTTTTTAAAAGTGACGTAAGTTGTGAGACGCAGTGAATCTGTAGGTAGCAGTGAACGACGAACGTTACGTTTTAGAATACTCCATACATTTTCTATGGGATTCAGATCAGGAGAACGAGCTGGCCAAGATAATGTCCTAAGCCCTAATTGAGACTTGCATAAGTTGACTCTACTACTCCTGTGACACGTAGCATTATCATCCATAAATAACCAAGTCGATTGATCACCAAGTTGATCTGTCATTTGGTCAATGTTCATTCGTAAAACATTCACATAGCGTTCAGAATTCTTGGTTCCTTGCTGTATGTGAAGTTCAGAGCGGCCATTGGTCCAAATGCCAGCCCAAATCAGTAGAGTCGCACCACCTTGTACCCGGGAACGATGTAAATGTCTCGGAATTTCCTGATCAGATTTTATCCATAATCTCAATCGACCATCACTATCCTTCAGACGGACTGATGCCTCATCAGACCAGACAACCCGATCCCATTGATTTCGCCAGTGACAATGACTCATTGACCATCTGAGACGTCTTGTATGCTGATCTGATAATTCGATCTGAGAGGGCCTCTTACAGCTCTTGAAATTCGACTCAATAAGTCTTCTACAAATAGTGGACTTAGAAATAGACGAGTCTAGTGCAGCCATCTCAGTTAACGAGAGACTTGGATCAACTGTAACAAATCTCAAAATTAGGCGGTCTCTACGTTTGGATGTTTTGCGTGGACGGCCAGAGCCCTCTTTACGACAGAGTCGAAAATCATCATTATGCCATCGATTCACATTTGTGTAAGGGACATTTAGTCGCTTGCTTGTTGCTCGCAAAGAAAACCCTAGTTCTAGCAAGGCTGACACTTTTCCTTTTGTGAATGCGATCTCGTTATTGTTCATTTGTGCTTTGTATTGTTTTCAACCGGTAAGAGATAGATATCTAGCTGAAAGCAATCAGGAGTGCTGCCAACACCACCGCAACGAAGTCAGGAAGCTATGGAACATGAAGTCCAGTTAATCACATGTAGCAGTTCATGGATTCCTTTATAGTAGTGGCCGGGATGGGAAACTTGAAATTAGGGAAATACGGAAGAAGGGTCACTACCGCTCGCTCGCTAAAGGTGTGGATGGTAGCACGCAGTTAATATTTGACATGCATAAGTACCTAATCGCCTTTGTTTTTAGTAATCATGTGCACTGTCTGCCTTGAGAGAGCAAGCACATTGTTCGCATCACTGCCTTTATATTATCAATACCACGAATATAATAACTAAAAATTCATAGCTAATAGTTTATTAGCATTAAATGGACCTTCATCTGAAGAGGATAAACGTGTCTAAATTTTGTAGGATCAATTTCAAATTATAATAGTAATACATTCCTTTATCCTTGGCTATCGATAAAAATGAAAACAATCGGAATCATAAAAGAAATCGCTTAGTGAATTGAAAAAGTGAATCCAACACAACGGAATTGACAATTGATATGTCATACAAAGTTAACTATTATCAGTGTTGTCAACTGACTTTTTCAAGAAACTTAGTTAAAACTAAGTTAACCTAGTTTACCAGAAATTAACCAAGTTAAGTTAAACTCGGTATACTGAGTTTTTCAAAAAAAAACTCGGTTATAACTCAGTAAAATAATTCGCTAAAACTCAGTTAACTCAGTTACATAAAAATCCATGTAAAACTGTTAGTATAGACATAGGCCGTCCGAATTTGATTCTGAAAAATTGCATGTTATAAGCGCTCCAGTCAATAACTTTTTCATGAAAGTTTGAGCGTATTCACAGGCAGTTGTAGTCTAAGCATAAAAGCAAAATGATAAGATACGCAATAGGTAGATGAAGAGAGAAAAGTAAAGATGGAAACTTAGAAAATGAAAGCATTATCTTGCAAGGTTTAAGAACGTAACAAAAGAGCTGATCTAAATTCGCACAAAAATATAAGACTGGAATGACTGCTACTTATAAAAGTAACCAATGTGTAGACTTTCTATGGAAGGATGAGTCTGTATGTTTACACAAAAAAGATCTGTTTTAGCAGGCACAAGCCTGCTACAGCCTATATACCTAAACTAAGCTGTATGGCTTCAAAGTTGCGGTACATGATTTTGTCTATAATTGAGATCTAACCTTCATTACTTGTTGTAGCTAAGTTACAGCATCTTCCAGTATAAGCAAAATTATCTTGATAATATCTAAAAGGGACATTCTGCACCTGATTGCTCAGCTTATCTCAACTTTGGTCTCGCGCATTTTTTACTCATCCCTGCCCAACCCAAGGCACAAAGCCATGCTAGAAGCTAGGGATAGGACAGCGTGGCCCTTAGCCAACTGAGCTATCCTACCACCCAGTATGAGCAGTACACAAGCTAAAATAATCCTACGAAATGCACCAATATAAATGAAGATCCTTTAAAAAATGAATTAGACTTAAAATAATACGACAAAACCATTTTCTATTCTTCTTCTGTTTCCTACCATAGCAGTTCCTAAAATCCGTATTCATACATTCAAGTGATTACATTTGCATCACTGCTATAACAGTTTATCAGAGAAGCGGTTTTTCTTTATATTTAGACTACGAAGCAAGTATAATATCATATAGAAAAACAATACAAAATGTCACGCATTAGTATTACTTTGAACTGTGACATAAATCATCAATTACGCTTCCATGATAATGCGATCGAAGCAAGAGCATATTTATCACAACAAATACTTCAAAAACAAAAGCCGGATAGAACAAATAAGGGAAGTTCAGAAGAAAGTTTTATTGTGTCGCAACATGACAGATGCCTCCAATAATTCTAACTTTAATGCACCTCTTCGAGCTTCGGAAGATGCCACAGACACAGACACATCCTCGTATTCATTGCATTACTTTTGTTGTGCAAAAATATATTTAATTCATGCCTAGAAAATTTTTTAAAAAACATTTTATGCGGTAGGTAAATTGTGACAAGCTTCACAAAATCAAGATGATTTAGCCTAAATATTTATAACCAGCGAACTCATTTCGCCTTGTTCGAATATTACCTTGTTGCTGTTTTCTTGAATTGTTAGAATACTCGCGTTCAATAATGAAGTCGTCGTTTCTAAAACGTTTGGAGCACAAAAAGCATTCTTTGCTTTATCCCGCGTGAATCCATCATCTGGATGACGTACTCTTCGGTACAATTCATCAAAAACCTCGCTCTTTCGAAGTTTATGAAGTTGAAGAGAAACTCCAGGAGACTGATGTCGCAGAACACTTTTATAAAAAAATTGCAATTCGGAGTGAGCACAGTTAGGCGTCGTCAAACCTTCACATACGCGAAGTATAAAATGCGACTAAGGAAAGGAAGGCATGTAAACGTATATCTTATCGACTTTTCGTCTTATAATTCCTAATGAAGTTAAAGCTTTCAACCGTAATGTGTTATAGAACTGGAACATTGTTTATTTATTTTGCTTGTTCCTCCCTTTGATTTGGCCACTGACCAACAGGCTGTAGGTTTCAATGTTCATCACTTGGTCAGAGGTTCTCTCTGTTTCGCGATAACGCACAGGTTTGAGGGAAAATCTGCTTCTCCAAAAGTGACCCTTCTTCCGTATAGCCGCGATGAGAGAAATTTCACAGTTTCCCATCCCGGCCACTACTATTAAGGAATCCATGAGCAGTTACATTACTGTTGATGAATAATGGTGCTATACTGGCTCTGATTGACCGATTTTCTTTATTTTTATTTTGGTTGATAGCTTTTGGCTTGTAGAACAACAGATTACATAACAAAGGAAACAAATGTGATTTTATAAGAGTGAGGTATGATTTTGTGTAACATTGCTAAATGAAGATCAAATTATCTACTACTTTTTTTATCTATAACAGGAAAACTACCCAATATTCATGCTTGAAATTTCCAACAATGATATTAGTAAGCACAACTGACATATCTTCCAAATTTCAGAGAAATTCGTTCAAGTTTGGCGGAGTTAGACAAAGTTGAAGTTAAGGCGATGTTTAAGGGTGATCCATTTTTTATGAAACAATCTGTAGATCAATTATCACTTTTATCATTTTTCATCAATCTTTGCTCATGACAAAAACTGTTCAAGCTCATGCATCATCTGAACTAGTTGAACCACAGAATTAGACAGGTCGTCTCATCTTCTGTTTGACTAGAAATGAAACAGTACCATAGAAATAATACCATAGCAATCGAACAATGAGCAGCCAGTTCAACATTAAACACGCCAAATTGTGCGAAGTTTCAGAGACTGTTATCAACCGGATCACACAGCAAAGAGCAGTGAATTTTTTAGTGAATTTTTTACTGGTGGGCCCACTTCAGTTTCAGGGCACTTAAACACATATGTTTATACCATATGGTACGGATTATAGGCCTAGCATCATGCGCACCACATTTTTGGGTACACATGAACATGAAGCTAAAAATCTTAATGCTTATTTTCACATTTAATGTATTTCATGTTCCTTTCTACCCGTATGAATATGAAGGTTATATTATAAACGGATAAACATTTGTTGTTTGTTTCAAAGGACTTCCAAAACATGTTCATTAAACCCTGGATGTGAGAGATTCACCTGTGAGTTCTCACATCGGAGTAAGGTGTACCTGCAGCCAGGCTACAAGGCTACCGGAGGCTAGAGCCGCTGCGTGGATTGCCCCGTATTGAACCACCTTATAGAGTGAATGCATCAATTTCATCATTTCATTGAAGATATTAATTACCGTCTAGAATCAAATCAGAAAATAGTATTACTGAGGAGGTAGGAGAATATAAAATTTTGTTAGCAGATGAATACCATTGAAGGATAATGATTATGTCTTGTGATATATTCGTCATGTGCAAACATCTAAGATGATACTGAAAGCGTATCGAATGATAGACAAAAGTTTTAACTAGGTGTGATTTAGCCGCACCTGTTCGCACCGGTGCATCGGTCAAGATAATTGGTTCACTAAAAATTTTAAAAAGTTGCACTGATGCACTTACTTAAGAAAAGGCGAAATATATTTTGTTTTGCGTTCTAGATTGTCGTGAGATAGTCAATTAGAACAACAAAATGTTGAAGAAGGTCTCTTTTTCATCGTGATGTTCTTATTTTCGGGAATTCAATGCAAATTTCATAGAGTAGTAGGAAGCTTCTAATAGCGCTGAGGACTTTGAAACAAACTTGCATAGACCTCCTTCAATTTTATTTTGAATTACAATTGCAAGTAGCTCTCATCATACTTAACCCGCCCGTCTCTATGATAGTTCTAATGGAATTCTTGAAAACTAGATGATAGCAAATATTATAGCATGTATATGTAGACACGCGACAAAAAATTGCAATGCCAGATTACAAGTATTTTTACATGCCGGGTGAATCGCTGGGTTTTTATTGACTCTATTGAAGTTATGCATATCAAAAGAAAGAGTTTATTTTAGATTATTTTTCAAAATACGTGAACACATTAGAAGATGTAGGAATATTCGCAACAATGTCACTGATGTCTGCAATGTACATGCACTATGCAAGAAGGTCAACATCTCGACATTACTCCCCCTTCAAGCAGTCTGCCGATGCTGCATAATGAATAAGTCTATCTGATGGATCGCTGACCACTGGGATGCTGAGATAACCTATATCTTAGCAAGAGGAACAACAACAGGGTGCGCAGTATTCATCATGAGATTCCAAAAATTTGAGGTCGCGGGATTGAGATTTCGTGGCCTATAAAGATTTATCATCAACTTCAATTATCTAATTTTCGTCACTCTTTCACATTTTTTCTCAACATCAGGATGTGCATTGGTCATTTTATGTGTAGCCGTGATTTTCAAGAAGTTTCATTTCTATAATAGGGAAATTAAAAGTTTGAATTTAATTGATAAACAGAATTGAATAATGTTCTCATAATTGGATTAATTCTAACTGAAAGTTTGAAATATTTTTCATTCCCATTTTGCTGTGACTAAGATAACACATTATATGAGTAATGATTTCGAACTAGACATAAAAAATCAATTTGATCGAAATTAGCTCATTTCGGCGCACCGACCCGAGAACCGGCGCTATTCACCGCGCACAGCTCTCACTTTTAACCACAGAGCAACTGTTCTCATTGGTGAAGAGGACACATGGTCCATGTTTTTGGTCGCATGGATTTGTAAAACGCAGGAAGCTGTGTTTTATGGTTGTTGTCTTCGTAGAGCTGATGGAAATAACACCTGGTTTCAAGTGAATTATGATATGATTGGCATATCTAGCTTTTGTCTTTTTAGAGGAAAATGGAATAGCTTAATGATTCAGATTTTCAAATTAAATTTTTTCAGTGACTTTCTTTTATTGAATCAAGTCATAAAGGCAAGGGCATGGGCCCACCAGTGACCTGAAATATCAAAAACTGGTGGGCCCTTTTGAAGGGACTGCTGGGCCCAAAGGCCTACCAGTTACTATGTAAAAAAAATGCCCTGGCGAAGAGACACAGTGGATGTCAAGTTCTACACAGAAGTTTGTGAACTTTTGTTCGTGCGCCTGATAACTTTTTTAATAATGATCGGCGGGCCCAACATTATCGAGAAAACTTTGCGCAATGATCTGAATTCTTCGAATCTGAAGGAATCGTAGTGATCGGAGCATTTTGAAGGAATTCACAGCAATCTGCAAGAGGTGCACTACTATTCTTCCTATCTCTGCAAGGTATTAAAAACTTCTTTTTGCCCACTTGGTAAATTCCTGTATGTGCCATCGTTTTGAATCACTTTGCGCTTCTAGCAAGATGATACATTCTACATGGTCTTTTTCGCATCATGTCACGAAGACTGTTGCATCAAGTTTTGCTACCCTACGACAGATACGTTAGGTTCGACGATCTATTACACGTTCACTATCATCGACATTGGTCACATCTCTGGTATTTCCTAAGCTGGATTATTGCTCATCTATTTTGGCAGGTATACCCGAAGACCAGATCTCCAGACTCCAGCGTGTTATCAATGCTGCTGGCAGGCTCATTTACAGTCTCCCGAAATTCTCTCATATCACGCCTGTGCTCAAAGAACTGAAGTGGCTCTCCATGAGATCAAGGATTGACCTGGGCATTGATACCATGACTTATAAGTGTCTGAATGGCTGTGCGCCTGAGTACCTACGGGAGCTAGTAGTGCCTGTTAACTCACTTCCGAACCGATCACGTCTTCGTTCGTCTGCAATGAATAAGCTCCATTTGCCCAAACATCGGTTGAAAACGGTCGCCAAGAAACATTTTTCTTCAACATCTGCTCATCTGTGGAACAAACTGCCCAGCACTGTGCTATCTTGTAACTCCATTCGCATGTTTAAAAGCTCGACCAAGAACTTTTTAATGACAGACTGATTTTTATATGTAAATTTCATTTCTTTTTATCATATGTACAGTAGCCTTGAAGCCTTTTATCATAATGCTACTATTCCTTTTAAATAAATCGTGATCAGATACACTTAAACAATCTAATTCTGTGAGTTGAATACTGCAATTCCTACTTGTCACTAGTTGGAAGCTATATGATGGAAATTTCTAAAATAATTAGTATTGGAAAGTACCCACTGAAAAACTGAATAAAAATCTTGAGCGATCGAAAGATACATCTTCCACGAAAACGATCACAGCTTCTATTATACCGGGTGTTTCAGAAGTTTTAGTACAAGAATTTTACTAATATTATATGAGTTTAATCGGTGTTGAATCAAGTCAAAAAAAGGTAGCCTAAACTATTCAGTCAATCTACATGATTGTGGAGGATGAGATGTTCGATAGCTATTCAGATAGTTTGAAATTATTGAATTGTTGAATAAGATGTCTATGATCGATTCAATACTAGAACACAGCAGCCGAATCAACGATGATTTTGAATTTTTGAATTTTGTTAATGAAAGTTGACGATGCAATTATCATCGTGAAATCATTCACAATGTATTCGCTTGAAGAGCAAGTCATGTGCTGTGCCTGGCTCTCGCCTACGAAAATTCAGGCGAAAGTCAGCGAAAGTTTGAAGAGAAGTACGAACGAAATCCTCCATCAAGATCACAGATTAATTATTGGAAATTGAAACTGTTGGAAACCGGTTCGTTATCGAAAGGCAGACCAAGATCAGGGCGTCCTGTAACGGCATCCGGTGATGATTCACTTGAACTCGTTCAAGAAGAAGTGAATGAAAATCCACAATCATCAATACGCCAAATTGCTCGTGACAATGACATCTCTCCATCTACTGTGTTTCGTTGCCTAAATAAATCTGTAATGAAGCCTAATAAGGCCAGCTGTTGCCAATTGCTCTTTGATGGGGATGAGGACAGGCGCCTGCAATTCTGCGAAATAAAGATTGACCGATTTCGCGGAGATCCTTCATGGTCAAGAAAAATTGTCTTCTCTGATGAGTGCAATTTCTATCTGTCGGGAAGCATCAACAAACACAATACTCATTATTGGGCAGCTGAAAATCCTCATTGGAAATTGCAGAGTAAGACCCATGCTACTCAGTACCTTACTGTATGGGCAGCAATAGAATGGAATGGGCTAATTGGTTTGGATATTTCGGAACAAACAATGACTGGGGACAGATACTGTGTGATTTTGACTGAACATGTTGTCCCTTACTTCTCCCGAAACATAAGTTCACATTATCAGCAAGATGGCGCTTCTTCACATTACGCAGTGAAAGTGAGAGAAATTCTTGACACCAAGCTGAATGGTCGATGGAATGGAGGTCGAGGCCCGATCGAGTGGCCTGCCTGGAGTCCCGACCTAACTCCCTGTGACTTTTGGTGTTGGCCATATCTCAAATCTTTAGTATTTGCCAACAATAGACGCTACGAAAATCTTCAGTTCCTAAGATCAGCAATTGAAGACAAAATTCACGGAATTCCTTTGCGAATGTATCGAGACACCATGAGAGATTTTGAGAAGAGAGTGCATTTGTGTCGTGAATCACGAGGAAATGTTTTCGAGTAATGTGCTAGTATGTTTGAATTTCTCTATAATGTTATTATAAAGTTGATTCAACACCGATTAAACTCATAAATAAAGTTCTTGTACTAAAACTTTTGAAACACCCGGTATGATGTGACTGCGTCATCTGCTGAAAATACAAGGAAAGTGTTGAATGTGACCCAAGCAAGGAGGCTTGAATGTGACAAGAAGGCAAGGAATCAAGAAGACTTGTTCTTTGCAACATAACAACAATCTTCCGCTATCTATCGGGAGATCTACATCCAGTCTACAGCTCGGTTTGTTGTTAGATTGCTTAGCTGTCGAAAAATGCGTCCAAGTAAAGTGCATTGCTTCCATGAAAGAATCGATTTCATTACGCGCGCATATTTGACGTATTCGGGATGCACAGCTTCATTTGGTACTAGACCTCGCAGTCATGGTCCCTCTTAACCCTATCAGGACCGGGCGATTTTTAGCGTCGTAGGACCGGGGGCCTCAGATTTTCCATGTTCCGATGGATAAAACTTTTTGAAACTACGATTGCAATATACTTCGGGTCTCCTCTTTCAAATGGTAGTGCCTATTTTGCATGATTCGAAGACTTTTATACCAAAAAATTGAATTTTCATTTTTTTTGTTCTTTATGAATCTATGTATATTTTCTGACTCTTCAAAAATTGTTCATTAAAACTTAAGTATTTCTGCAAACTTTTACTCAAGCATATCTATATAGTGCTATAAGTATAATATTATAATATTAAATATAATAATATTTATAATGTTTAATAATGTATAATATGTATAGTATAATATTTAGTACTATAAATAGCAATTTGAAATTTGAACGTAAATAAAGTCTTTTCTATGTAATTTTGCATTTTTCTATCTTTACAAATGTCTCATTCTAATGACTTATTCGCTATAAAGACAAGGTAATGATACATTCCGAATGCATTCTTTCGAATGGTGATATGCATTTTGCATTATTCTGTGGCCTTCATATCTAGACATTCACACCAGTACTTTATATGCTTCTTGGGCCTTAGAAACTTTATATGCATATTGCATGTCAATACATATACAAATATAATGCACTTATTTTGGGAGATAAGATGAATGTATATGTAAACAATCTTGAATTGAGATGCATGAATATTATGTAATTATGATACAGAAACATTATGTCAATAATAATCAATTGAAAACCATACTATACCTACTCTAAATGAAAACCATCAATTTTCTGAAAAGTACTTTTAAAAATGACCTTTAAACTGACCTTACAGTAGAAAAATTTTGCCCAAATTTTTACTTAAACTTCAACATACATACAAACTAAAAGTCACAAAAAATTAAGCTCCTATCTGACTTATTTTAGGAGATATAAATAGAAGTTGATGTGGGGGCACCACCGGTCCTGATAGGGTTAATATTTCCAACCTCAAAGTTTAAAAAGCTAAATAATTAAATAAATAAATAAATGAACGTTGTTTATACTCGGAAGCACATTAGGCACGGAGCCTTTCTTCCATGTGGCCGAGTTGTCATTTACCACTCTCATTCTTTTTCGTGCTGAGTGTTTAGCTGAAATAAATGATTAAATAATTAGATGATATAATTAAATGATATAATGCTACGATTTCTTGTCTGTTGTTTGTTGAGCGCACTCAGTTAGAAATGAGAGCTTTTGACAGGTAAAAGTAACAGCGGGTTCCGAGAGAAATGTGGTCGAAGATAAATTTTAAAACCCTTCAATCCGTAATGACGCAAGTCTAGAGCAAACCAGAGGTAAAACAGTATGATACACTTTGACAAAAGCTTTCGAAGTACGTCAAGAACGTTTGTTGAGGTTTGTAGCAAACTTTTAAAGTTAAAGTGGGAATAGTAACTTGATAAAGAGTTCGAATTTGCTACAGAGGCTTCCGCTGCTGCCAAAAGAGGAACATTTCATAGAAAGATGTCATCAGACTTGAATGATTTAGACACGAAAATTCCTTAGCAGCCGTAGACGCTGCGTCTTGCCCTACACGGGTTCGTCAGCACGGCTCGGGGGAGCCATACCAGCTGCAGGTTTGGAGGAATGGCTGAACAAGCTGGAGGTTTACGCACCAGGCTGCTTTGCGTTTATCTATCCTGGCTTTGCCGTGCGGCTGATAATCATAAAGATTGCAAAGTGCCAGTTGGCTTGGGCATAGAATAGAAAGATGACCTGACTTTAACAATTTAAGCACGAAAATTCAGTACTGACGAGCCAGTATAGGGAGAAATACAACATCCACGGCTGCCAAGGAATCATTGTGCTTAAATTGCTCAAGTCTCAGTACATCTTTCTATTCTATGCCCAGGCGAATGCCCAGATGTATTTTAGAAGATGAAAAGTTACATGTGCCACTTCCGAGGTTTGTTGTTCCGGGGTTGGGTTTGCCTTTCTCTCTCTCTGATGGATTTTATCCGGCTTGCTGCATAACGAATTCGATGAATGACTTTACTATCCTTGCTTTTGACTTATAACTGCTCAATGAATCACATTGTAGGAAAGCTAAACTCTTCGCAACAGACCAGAGACTGCATGAAGTCGCACATTCTGAATCTGAGCACTGACTCAGATTGTTGTATGTAGAATTTCAATTTGATTTTTTGAATTTAGTTTATGAATTTCAATGTGATTTGTGCGATGCAAATTATATAGGCTACACATCGAGACATTTATTCGAAAGGGTTAAGGAGCCCTGGCAGTCATCGTCATCTATTGGGAAGCATCGACAACAACATCATAGATCATCAAATCTGTCACAATTTAAGATCTTAAAGTGATGCTACAGCAAATACAATCTCCTGTTGCACGAAATGCTGCAAATATAGCTTTAAAAGCCTTCACTCAATGGACAGGATGACTCAGTGAGACCGAGACTTCCCTAGTATTTTTTTCCTTCTTCTCATTTTCTTTAGCCTAGAGGTCGCAATTTCTATTTGCCTTGTTTATTGAGTCTTAAGATATCTACTGATTTTCTTTACTGTAGTATTTGTTCATTTGTATTGTATGCGTTCTATAGCCTACTATAGGTTTTTTTGCAATTTGAATATATTGAAGGAATTAGAGTAAATAGATTTCTGAAGATGGTCGAAATATAAAGTTTGTCTTCTAATTTTTATCAAAAATGGGAATTGTCATGCTTTCTGCTAATTACGATTGTACACTACACTGAATACACAGGTGTATTCGGCGCTAAAGCATTCGGCGCTGGCAAAAATAGCTTAACAATGTATGCCTTAAAATTTAATAGTAACCATGTCGTAACACTGGAATTTTGGCATTTGCG